>PGTU02000008.1:44339410-44370676 GCA_002896215.2 Cicer echinospermum
CCATTTTTGTCTAAATTTCGGAAGTAAATGGGCTTCTAGATGTGGAATTTTTTAGTGATTCTTTCAGGACCGTGGCTTGTGACATGAGTCTGAATTTCATATTTCCTTATGTGAAAAAAGTATAAATTCTTCAATAGACCAGACGCTCACTAATGAGTACAGCATCTTCAGATTGTAACCTTCCCACGGCATAATAAGCTACTAATACGTTTTTTCCACAAAGCGAGTTCACCGCCAACTGTAGCAGCACCGTCGGCTAAATTTGTCCCTTTTTTACGCATTTACCTTTCTGAACTGGGATTTTGATGCATGCAAGTATTTTTGTTGGAACGTTGATATATTATATAATGGAATGCTTTAGAGCATTCCCATTTCCATATAAAGATCTTGTCAGTATCGTTATATAATGATCTTTCCCTCGTGTTCGCTATAGCGGAACTCCTGAATCTAACGCGACTTGGCGTTCTAATCCAGTTCCAACAATGCACTTTTCGGACCGAGAAGAGGAACTGCTTGACGTTGCATATTCGAACTCATTAAAGCGCGATTCGCATCATTATGCTCGATAAAAGGAATGAGGAAGCTCCAATAGAAAATATTGAAAGGGAAAAATACTTCGAAGATGAACTTGTTCCCATGCAATTGTAAGAAATTCTTGAGGTATCGAGCTGGAACAATCTGTTCCTCCTGAATCCTCGATTCAGTGCTAAAAAATTCCCCGTCGCTACCATATAAGTATTCATCTCTACTTGGTGATAAATAAAGCATTTGTATTCTTTTTGATCTGTCAGAATTATTCATAAAATGGACTTTCTATAGATCCCCAATGACCATCCTTGCGTGAATTGCCAAAGATCCAATAAGTCCTACATTGATTCCTTCAGAGTGTCAATTGGGCAAATGCGTCCATAGTGACTAGGATGAATATCTCGTATCCGAAAACTAGCAGTTCGCCCGTCAATCCTCCAGGACCCAATAACTCAACTTTCTTCCATGAACTATTTGCGTCAATGGATTGGTTCGATCCAAAACTTGAGATAATGGGTGTAATCCAAAAAAAGATTCATAAGTGGTTGTTAATGGAGTTGAAGTCACCAAATTCTGAGGAGTCGGTATCAATTTATATCTAAGTGCTCCACTTATAGTTCCCTATCCTCTAATTATATTTTCTAAACGAACGAGAGCCAATCCAAATTGATCTTGTAAGAGATCTGCTACGGAACGAATACGTTTATTTTTCAAATGATTCATATCATCAAGTGTACCCATTCCAAATTTCATTCCAATCAAATGATCGGCAGCTGTCAATATATCTCGCGGTAACAAAAATGTATTGTTTTGAGGTATATCAAGATTCAGCCTTCGGTTCATATTGCGTCGACCAATCCCTCCTAATTCACACCTTTGTTGAAAAAATTTTTTTTGTAATTCCGTACATAAAGATTCAGGAAATATGGGATCTCCCCCTACACAAGCAAATTGTCGATAAAACTCCAAAATGGCATTTTCTTTTGACCCTATTTTTTTTTCCTCCTTTTCATTGAGAAAAGACAAGAAAATTTCAGGGTAGCAAACGTTCTCAAGAATTTCGCTTAAATTCGAACCCATAGCTGATGATAGAACTAGAATAGATATTTTCTGTTTTCTACTTACACGAGCCCATATCCTTGCTTTTCTATCAATCTCTAACTCTAATCTCCCTCCCCAATCTGATATTATTGTGGCAGTATATACCGAAATTCCGTTATGGTCCAATTCTGACCGATAATAGATACCAGGGCTTTGTAATATTTGATTGATTACTATTCTGTATATTCCATTTACTATAGAAGTTCCCAGGGAATTCATTAGGGGAATGTTTCCAATAAAAATAATTTGTTCTTGGATATCCCTACTGTTTTTCCAAATTAATCCCGCGGATATATATAATTCAGAGGAATATGTAAGTGATTCATATACAGCATCTTTTTCTTTTATCGCGGGTTCTACCAATTGATATGTTTCCACAAATAACTGAAATTCAATTTCTTGATCGGTATCTTCTATTTTTGGAAACTTTAAAAGTTCTTCTGTTAAGCCCCGATCAATGAATCTAGAAAACCCTTCAAATTGTATTTGATTCAATCCGGGTAGTGTAGACATTCCTTCATTCCCAACGCCAAGCATTTTCAATTTCCCCATTTCTTTTATAGAAAATATTCCACGATTTGCTGTGATTCTTCATCAACTCACATGAATCGATTTAGCAATAATGGAATTTTTATTTCTTTTTACTTTACTGAATCACATGAAATTTTACTTAAAAACGTCTATAAATAAAATCAAATATCTTTTATGAAAAGAGGAAATTGTAGACTCCAATTGGAATTTGCAACAAAACAAACAGATAGAATCTAACTTGTAATATAAATAGAAATCAATTGATAAATTTCACCTAGACTTCGAGGTGAGAATCTCAAAACAAAAAAGGAATTCTATTTATACTATTAGTATAGTATGATATTACATATTCCAATTCGATTGGATACCAAAAATGGAATTTGGGATTTCATCGGCTCCATGAGATAAAGATATAAAAAATAAAATAATCAGAAAAAATATAAAATTTATTTTTGTAGCACTTTACGATTTCCATTGTTCAAAAAAGAATGAGAATTTCACAAAGAAGAGAGATATTTTTTTATATTTTTTTTAGAATTTAAGAATACGATTGTAATGCGTAAAAAGACTTGGATTTATTAAACATGCATAGATCTAACTTCAGCTAGAGCTATCTATATATGTCTCTGACTTTATTGGAATCCTATTTGTTCCGGATAGCACATGTCGTGTTAATTTGTTTTTTCTATTCATTCATAAATCTATTTAATGAAAAATTGGCAAAAAAATGAAAGCACGAGAATTTTTTGAAAAATCCCTATAATAAATAGAGGTATTATATACGAATAATATACCCAATTATATACTAATTGTGTAACAATAAAAATTTATGTTCGGGGTTGACATATATTAACAATTGCTCTTATAATTGAAATAGATAAGGATTCAAAAAAAAAAGATGGATTGGTTATGTATTAATTTCTATTTTTTTCTTATTAAGAAAGAAGAGATTCAGATTCAAGAATTATTCAGGAATTTTACGTTCGGGCTTATAATTTGTCCCGTTTTGAAAGGTATACGTTTGTTTTTTCAATAGAAAAAGGGAATTCAAGAAAATGGAATTTAAGATACAAACACATAAAAAAAAAAAAAAGAAGTTTAGAACACCTTTATTTGGTTTTTTCAGAGGAGAGGGGTATTCTCCTATATTTTTTTTGTATCATTTTGGCGGCATGGCCGAGTGGTAAGGCGGGGGACTGCAAATCCTTTTTCCCCAGTTCAAATCCGGGTGTCGCCTGATCGACAAGAGAGTCAAAAAAGTTTATTCCGTTTTGTTGATACAGAAAACTTTTTTGATTATCATGAATTTCATTTTAATTTAATCCAATTAAAAAATATTTTCTATTCTATTTCCATTCTAAGAAAAATAAAAATATTTATTTTTGGTAATCTCTACTAGTGAAAGAATTTCAGAAAAAGTTCTCCAATTGATTTAGAGAACGAATCGGGAGACAATAAGGATTAGATCAAATGGAAATAAGAGATGCAAATATAGAGTATGAGTATGCATAGGAATCGATCTTGATTCGATATTTTTTACTTTAATCAAATGGCGAGGAAAATAAAACATAGGTGCTTCTTTTTCTTCCTACCCATTAGTAAGATTCATTCCCTTACTACTTCCAAGGGTATTTTTTTTATGTTTAATGTTTTTTAATTCTACTAGAAATAAGATAAGAACTTATTAGATGTTCTAATTGGATGTTTCATCAATAGTGTTATGAGGGAATCTTTTTTTGACTCTGTACCAGCGATTCCACTATTATTATAAGATATTATCCGATTTTTAGTGAAAAAAAAAAAGAAAATAATACAAGAAAAATTAGTAAACAATAATGAAATAATTCATTCATATTGATAGAGATAGGAGACAAAATTTACATGGATATAGTAAGTCTTGCTTGGGCTGCTTTAATGGTAGTTTTTACATTTTCCCTTTCCCTTGTAGTATGGGGAAGAAGTGGACTCTAAGGGTACTACTAATTGAGTTAAGGGATCAAACTGTCTGAATTGTTTGATAGCCGGGTTCTGGAATTTTTTAACTATTGAATTTAGTTATTTTATTAATACTCATTAATGAAATGCAATTCTATCTGCATTTTAAAATTCTATTTTATACAAGTGATGTATTCTATGGATAATATTGAAAATACTCTTTAAATCAAACAAATATTTGAACTGTTCCCATCTTCCTATTTTGAAAGTAAAGGGAATACAAATAATTGAAAATGGATTTCTACTCCAACCAAATTCGTTTAAATATTTCTATTTCGATGAACTGGTTACCACAAATCTTTTCGAAATATGAAAAAGTTTTTTTATCGAATCGCCGTATTATCTGTCCATAATTTAATCAATCCATTTTTTGGAATACGAAAACGATTACTTTAATTTATTATTTACCGGGATTCTGCAAAGAATGAGAAATCCAAAAATTAAAATCAGAAGAATAAGAATTTCTTTTTTTTTATTATTATTTCGAATTGATTGGAGCCAATACAAAAAAAAAGCGATTAGATGAAACAAAGAAAAAATATGGACTCTATGGAATCGAAATTCCATAGATTTTGATATATCTATCAAAATCTATTTATAGATTGGTCCAGATTAAAGATTGGTCCAAATTAAACCTTTTTTTTTATAGAATAAGTAAAAAACAATAGAATAATACTTTCTACTTTTACCATATATAAATAGTATAGTAGAAAGAAATAAAATATATTTCTTTCTACGATACTATATGGATTTCATAGAGTTCTGCTGATTGTAGTCTGATCATTTGATTTAAAACTAAGATACGAAATGGAAATCCTTTTTTCATTTTTTTATTCAATCATTATCATTGCATTGATAAAAAATAAAAAGTAATGTTTAAGTAAAATTAGTCACTTTGACTTACCGTTTTTACGTAAATTATAAGTAAAAAGGCAGTAGGAACTAGAATGAAGAGTGCAGTAGCTATAAATGCGAGAATATTTACTTCCATAATCTCTATGTTTTCTTTCTCTTTAATTTCTAATAAATACTTCGGGATTTAATCCCATGGAAATGATAAATCTTTCGTCGGTAAATTCAATGGTATCAATTTTATCTCGATGATATAAAATCGGATCAATATCACGAATAACAATATCTGAGCTATCAAATCGATTCATCGTCGAGAAGGAAATAGTATAACATAGGAAGATCTTTTATCCATACCAAATAAAAAAAAAAAAGACTTTCTGATGCATCCAAAATTCCTTTTCTTTTTTTCTTTCTTTTTTAGTTTAAGGTAAAGGTTAGGACGAAAAAAGGTATTCCCGTTAGAAATGAGATTTTTTGTTATTTTTATTCCGTTTCACACACGAAATCAATTGATATTTTTTTGATTGTGATTGGATTTGTATCCATCGGGACTGACGGGACTCGAACCCGAAGCTAAGAGCCCTAGCTAAGTGAGCGCAACAGTTTAGACTCCACCATAATATGTAATTTGGGGATGCTGCGGGAGTGCACGGTGCCCGGGTAGACGAACCGGCGGGACGTTGCCATTGGCCCTTCCTGTATAGGATTGCCTTTTCGGACAGGAAATCGTACAGGCCCAGAAGCTCATAGTCGCACACCAACCAAAGACTAAACTAAGGCAGCTATTGAGGAAGAAGGAGAGGCTAACGAGATAGGGGCGACAAAGCGAGGGGATTGAGCCTTTCTCCTAGCGCAAGAGTTTTCGTCGCTGGATTAAGACGACTTAGCTACTTGTCTGAAAGCGGAAAAGGAAGCTGACTAGCCTTCAGGCCTGAATAAGCAAAAAAAAGGGGAAGTCATTGGATTATTCGCTTTGATAGGATTGTCTCCTTATGTGGTACTCGACCGGCTAGACTTCGATTACTTTTTTTTGGAGTTTCTAATCGTGTTAAGCATTTCCTATAGCTGGCGAGAAGGGATCGCTTATTAACGAACCTGGCGAAATTCTAAAGAGGGATCACAAATTGCCCTATTTGTGGGACAGATGGGGAGGACGTTTTGCCATGCTTTGAAAGATTGTAGTTGGGCAAGATTTGTTTGGTCTGTTAGGCCAGAGATCTGGTCGCACTTCATTTCAGCCCCCTTACTCAATAGATTGATGAAAATATCCATGGTGCTGGTATGCATACAGTGTCGGAGCTTGAATGGCCTCTCATTTCATTTTTGAAGTTGCAATTCACCAACTCTGGGCATGGCCCAGCGCAGCGCCATTCAATCTTGTAAACTCATTGACACCGCAATTGGAAAAAGAGATACGAACGGAGAGGAATAACCAATCGATGAAAGAACATGAAACCATTCTGTTTCAATAGAGGTACGAGATACGGTTGGGGGCAATGAAGTAGGTGAAGTGGTTGGATTTTGCGAGCTGTTCCAACCACTGCTGGATGTGATTCCAAGAGCCAAACGAGAATGAATACCACACAGAAGAGTAAAGACCAGGCTCCCTAATAGAATGTTTAACCGATCCATTCCGGATCGACCGAATTGGTACGGAAGTTGTAACATGGGAAAACCACATAAAACACAACTTATTTGAATAACCCGGTGACCTACCAATTGTAGAAGTAGGATCTTTGGCAAGCAATAAGCACTTAAATAATACAATTCGAGTGTACCATCTTCTTTCTCATTTCGAGGAAAAGGTGCGGGAGAAAAAGAAAACAACGAAGGGATTCGAATCGGACCTAAATGGGAATGACATGAAAAGTCTTTTTCAAAACCTAGTATTAAGGGCGTTACGACGATATACGAGAGGAATGGAGAAAAACTCGTGATTGGTGTGGAGGGGAAGATATTTTTCTTATATAGTTCAAGAAAGAGTCGTATAATTTCCTTACATTAGCCATGTAAGATATAAATAAAAATCTGTGAAACATGAGCTTGTGATATAGCTACACCTAATTCCGAGAGAAGATAGGAAAAAGACAGAGGAGTACGCGAAACTGCCATTCTATGCTCAACCTTCTGACCACGAACAATTAAGACTGAAAAATGGTTTATATAAATAAAGAAGAGTCACGCTCTTGAAGCCCTAAGAAATAGGCAACATCGGTTCGAATCCGAATTGGGGCTCTTTCTCCGGAATAGGAGAGTAACTTACCCAGAAAAGATGTTGCTAGGCAGGCGGTTATTATAATAGAGGTGCCTTCAAGTAGAAATTTAATTTAGCCGACACATAAAAACTGAATAAAAGCTAAAGGCTTTCTCCCTCCATATCATATGCATTACCTATAGCATTCGACCCCTTCCTCTTTGTAGGAATTCATATCTTTCTACTCCTTTCGCCCTACGACTCCTCATGATGAAAGCTACTTCGCACCTTGAGTCTGCTTTCTATATTCTAAAATAGATCTCCCTTGAGCTTGGACAGTTGGGCAAGTCGAACCCTGTACAGTAGAAGTTTCAGCTATTATTGATCCAGTTGCCACCTCTTCACCATGTTTGGATGATACCGGTTCTTTCGAAGCAGATAAGGGCATTGATGGATCGTCTCACTTGCCTGCGAACATAGCGAAAAACTATTCAAATTGAGCTGACGGTAAAGTCAGCTACGTGAAATAAAGCCTATCTTCTATGGGGCAGCTATTTCCGTACCGGGAAGCAGTTAAGGTGTAAAAGTGCGGCACTAATCAATCTCGTCAGCAAAGCTAGTCTGGAGATTTTTTCTCAAAAAAGGATCTGACCATATTGGTCAGAATAATACGTAGGCGGACGGGATTCCTCCCTTTTTTCCTTTATAGAGAAGCGGGGTGACAAGATTTGATAGATGCCAATAATCCACAGTCTTACTGGTCAAGGCATATAACTCTCAAGCTCCCGACCGCAGGCCAAAGAAAAGAGATCTTCTGACATATTTACAAGCCATCTCAACAGGCGTCCATTTCCCTTATATTAGCCAAGCGAACCAAAAATCTTTCTGCTATCCGGTGATATTAAAAGGTTTCTTATTCATCCACATTCCAGGCTCGGAATGCCTCTTTACGTAAGTCTTTCTTAGCCAGCTAACAGCTAACGGGGCCACGAAGCGCCCAAGGAATTGCGACTGCTCGATACCGGCCGATTCCTGCTTGAATTGAGCTCTGATGGCATGATGCTAGGTCTGTTTACAGCATTGACCGCGGTATCCTGCTTGCACGGACGGCGTGTAGGATTGCCGTAACGTAATATGAATGGTTGAATGAATCAATTTTTATTAGTAATGTTATTTCTTTCATCCTTGTTCGGCGCTTGTTATTGAGTTGGTGTAAAAGAGGGCTAAGCCCAAGACAATAATTCCAATAGTTCGCTTTTTCGTTTTAGCGCTACTTGGATACTTCAAGCCAAGATCAGGACGATGGGTGGGAGATAGGGGCATGCATCCAAGAGCTTATTTTCTCGTTGTTGCTTGTAACATTATTAACGAGAAAAAGTGGCTGGCTCTATTTTCATGCTTCATGTTGTCGCCTTCGAAATCGATGCTTAAGTCGATCCACTTGCATTGGTGGTCTCTCTCTTCCCTCATCGCATGCGCTTCGCTTCGACCAGGGTTTAAGCCTTTGATTGTCCGGTAGAGTAGATTTAATCCCTCGATCTGGTCTTCTGTAACAATCTGATCTTTCACTTTATTAAATTAAAGCAATTTTATTGGGGATCCTAGGTGGGGAAATAGCAAGTATCTTTTCTGGCTGACTTACAGCCGGGAGGCCAAGGGAGGCGTTTGGTCTGCTTGTCGCATACTACTAACCTAACCGCGAGTCAATCTATCTATATATTCTTGATGGTACGAAGCCTTTTTTCAAAGCCCGAAGGCGGACCTTATCACTCACTTTTTTTTTAATAGTTTAGTAACCTAACCCGCCAGATACAAGTTTTGCAAAGTAAAGACATTCTTCAACGAGTGAAATCGAAACTGCCGCACAAGCATACGCATAATCAGGCACGGCATATGCATCATCAGACGCGGAAGGAATTTTAGAAATTATCTTTATTCTTATTTTATTACGTTAAACTGTCACTAGGTTAGGTCAGCCCCCCATTTGATCGACGGTTTTACCGCTTTAGCCGACACTGATGCTGCCATTTAGAAATCAAGGAATATGGTTACGACTCGGTTGGTGTTCGGTGAGCCGATCGGAGAATAAAAAAAGATGTTTTTGGCATTTCTATAAGATCTTTACTTTGACTATTTTCATCTTTGAGCGGATGGATACGCATTCAGTTAGCTTTCTTACAGCATATAGGCTCACAGCGGATACGACAAGACCGCTTATTCACTCAGCAACAACAGCGCATTCAATAGCAGCATTCGATTCGATGCTTCTTCCCTATTCTATTTGTAAACAACCGACCGAGGGGAAGTAAGCAGGAAGCCATAACTGCAAGAACCACAGCGGACCGGTAGGATTGGCGAAAGAGTCTTGCAACAGTCTGTACAGGCCCCTTTACAAGCAAGCTAACAAGAATAGAGCAAGTGCCATTCTTTTACCTGAATTACATCCACTCTTGGCCAAGTTGAAGCACTCTGAAGTCATCCTCAGGGAAGGCGAGCAAGGAAAAGATAACTAGCTTTGGGCTTCTCCTCAGAGAAAGAAGGGACTTAAAAGTAAAGAAGCCAAAGAAAGCCTCTTTACCTAACTTTGGCTGGTATACGAGTGGGAACAGGCTCAAACCATATATGTCTTTCGATTCAATAAATCTATCTCTGTTGGGAACTTTTTTTAACCAATATTTCTGTCTTTCTTCGATACCGACATTCTAAGATGTAGAGGTTGAAACTATTTATTATATAAAATAAAGGCCGAGACAGGGCCAAGCTTAATTCCATTGTGACAGGGTGCCATCCTGAAGGGAAGCAGTCGCTACTTCCCACGGTCTAGTTTAAGCACGAGACTACTTATATCCATCCCTCTTTCATCTGCCTATAGCTTCTCTTTGAGCTCCACTACGATCCCACTTATCAAAATCAAAATGAAAATCTTGTTGAACCCGATACCCATCCTAGCACGTCCCGTCCAAGAGCACCACCCTAGAAGAAGCTAAAAGCAGGAACTAGCCCGCTGCGGTAACATCGTTCAGTTCATAGGTTTGTGATTCGAGGAGTTTTCTTTTCGGTACCCTAAAAAGAGTACAGAGTCCCTAACTACTGCTTTTAAGCCTGTCCTTTGGAGCCTGAGGCAGGTGAGTAACTGGATCTGAGACTCTCGTTCAATGGGACAAAGCTATTCTAAAAGAAGGAAGGATGCCGATCTCTTTCTCCTGGGCTTCGGTTTTCTCGAACTACCGATCCTATAATATAAGTGATTTCCACATCCTGCCCCTTTTTACATTCGAAGTGTAATTGTAATTAACTGCTGAAAATCTTCTCTTTGTTGACGCCAGCCCTAACGCACTAAAATGGGGTATGGGGTCTAAACCTCTCTTCTATCTAGACTGTATGAAAGACCAAGCAAGAATCGCCCTTTTAGCCACTCGAGAATGGGGCTATAACTGAAAGACCAAAGGGGACTGGTCATACAACTGGAACCCCGATCGGACCTTACTTAGTCTTAATCTCAACCAAAAGGAAATGGGCCTAGCTAAGGTTTCTGGAAGTCTCGGAATCCTCAGACAGAATCGGATGAGTTGAAAGCTTAAAGAGCTGTACAATATAAATATAATAGGGTGAGACAATGACCTTTCCTCAAGGCAAAGGAAATCGAACCTGCTAGCTGGGGGAATGGCCACTGACGGACTGACCGACTTGGAAGGAGGAAAGCGACATACTATAATACGAAATTTCCTACATAAGAGATTCCAACAACTTCATCAAGAAAAAGAAAATGCGCCAAAGATTTTATTTGCTCAAGGTTAGAAGTCAGTCTTTTTCCTTAGCGGTCTTTGGAAGGCTTAGCTTAAGCTTCCTTTCTTCCTTCAGAGAGGGGGGTATGCACCACTTGTGGATAACAGGAGCAACAGAAAGACTATGTACCAGAGCCCTAACCATCGGGACTGATACAGGACTAATGTTGACCCGACCTTTTTGATTAGAAACAGCTTAGCAAACTTAGCGATCCCCGGTCAGAGATCAGAGACCTTTATTTTGATATGGTCATCTGAAGCTCCTCCACGGCTTCCTCGTAAAGTTCTGCTACGCGCCTATCCCCGATGACAATGTCATCACCGAGAATAGCGTACTTCAGAAACCTTTGGAGTAAGACGAGCCTGTATGAATTTATTATAGAAAGAAGAGCCGCATTGTAAGAAAATGTCAGTGAAAGCTCTCTTCTAGGCGCTTCCACAGCAGACTCAATAGCTGCTGTATCCCTATCGGTACAGTAACTTCGTACCTCAGTGATGACTGATGATATTAAGCCAAGGGATCGATTAGCAGGGGAGATGAAATCATACTTTTTTCCATTACCCTAAGTAACTCCGTGCCTCTCGCTTTAGAACCTACCTAGCTTTGCCTTTCCCCTTTTACTTTTATAAGATTATAAGAAGAGGATGCCTTGAGTTGGCCCTAACCTAATTTAGGTCTTTCGTTTGATGAAGGAAAACGTAGTCTTACCACTCCAGAATGTCGGCACCGTTTGGGCCTTTATAATTCAAAGGGGAGCAGAATTAATGGCAGGTAAATATCTAATGCTAAATAAATAATTTAAGCTCATCTTCCCTAGGTTGAGGAAGGAACTAACATCCAAGCCGAACAAACGAGCTCAGAGACGATTCTCTTTCTTGAAAATGACCTTTTCTCCTGGTGGTGAGCTCCTTCTCTTCTTTTACTTTTACATAGATTGCCCATATGCGTAGGTGCTCCTCTCCTCCTTCGCGAAGTGTCTAAATGACTTTTCCTATCTCTTTTCTATAGGGACTGACTTATGGAAGGGAGAGTAAATTAACAACCTATCTACGGGAAAGCCTGTTTTCATGGCACAGAGAATCTCTTCCTTTCTCTGAAAAACTTGTATTACTCTGCAAGTTCAATAAGATAAGATCCGGCATAAATGCGTTCCAGAGTCTTTAGGTGTGGTATCATATGTATCCCGCTCGTTTAGTTTTTAGTTAAAGTATTAAGTATCGTCAATTCCATACCACCTTCGCTCGAGAGTGACGATGTTTAGTGTTAAGTAATTAGTAAGTAAGTAAGTAAGTAAGCGGTTCTACTTGATCTCATGAACTATCAAAAGTTTAGCCCAGTCTAGTCCAATCTCATATCCGGAGTTCCTAGCCTTTGAGAACTAGGTTAATAAGTAAATCCGAAATCGCGGATCCTGCAATGGCAGATAGATCTTTGACCCATCCGCAGCGATCAAAGCGAAAGCGGCTAAAAGCCACGAATAACGGGCAACCTATTAACTAATAGCTTCCAACGAGGACAAGGGATGTCGATGAATTCGCCTCTCTTCTGGGCAATCTGCTACTTTATCACTTTATCTAAGGACATTTGGTATCATCAAAAATCACATAGGTTCAATTAGTATCTAAATAGAAAAGGTGATATTTTAAAATATTGGAAAAACTCTCGTTTGAGGACCGGGGGTATTAAATTTTTAATATGTAGCATCTCTTCACAGTGAAATCCCTCTCATTTTATGCTGCAAGAGTAGCTAGAAGGTTGTATGATTATTCTCTGCTGCTAAGGTTGCTGGAATCGGTGCCTTATTAAGATGGGCTTTCGCCATAGGTATTTCAATGGAAACACCGGAAGGAGACATTAGTTTGTTCTTTTGTTCTTGAATCCATTGGAATGGAATAACAAATCTATTTCTTCGCCTTTTCGCCAATAAATAAAAAATATTGTTAAAAATAGCAGAATACATCAAATGAGAATAATCCGTACATATGATTTGATTAAATATTGAATAATCGGTAATCCCTCTTTCTTTTGTACCAAAAGTTTCGAAACTAAATAATTTATGTTTTACTGGATCATTCCTTACGAAAAGGTTAGAAATCTTTTTTTTTTTCAGTAGAAAGAGAATGACTGTTAATTTGATCTTGATCCTTGCGAAGTAAAAAATGGATTGTATCAGACCTGCACGACTTTCCTGATAATATCCATAAATGACTTGTTTTTGGTAAAATATGTACATTACTATACAAAAATTCGGATGCATGGTACACATCGGTACTCCAATGCATTTCCCCTTCTGAGTCAGAATAAATATGTTTTCGAACCTTTTCTTTCAAATTAAAAGTATATGTTCCCGCGCGGATCTCAGCAATCACTTGTTCTGATTTTATATATTGATCATTTTGAACTAATAGAAAACTTTTTGATGGAATAATCATGTTATGTATAATATCGTCACTTTCAATAGTTACATACAAGTTTATATTACATATAAAAGCAGGATATCCATGACGTGTACGTGTAGGGTGAACTAAATCCTCATTAAATTTAATTTTTCCATTCGAGGGGGCTCGAACATATTCTGCAGTACCCCCTGTGAATACTCCACCAGTATGAAAAGTTCTTAATGTTAGTTGAGTTCCCGGTTCTCCAATAGATTGACCAGCAATAATACCTACAGCTTCTCCCAATTCTACCAGGTCCCCGTGAATAGGACTCCGGCCATAACACAATCGGCAGATCCAAGACGTATTTCTACAGGTAAAGGGGGTTCGAATAAATATTGTTGGTGTTTGAAAAGTTATGAATCGATTGATAAGGCCAATCCCAATATCTTGATTTCTAACGACAATGCATCGTGAACCAATATATATATCGTCTGCTACTACACGACCAATTAATGTTTGTATCAAAATTCTTTCTGGTATCATCATTCCATTTCGGGTATTTACAGAAATCCCGCGAATGGTACCACAATCTGTTCGACGTACAACAATGTGTTGAACCACTTCAACAAGTCTACGTGTAAGATATCCAGCATCTGATGTTCGTACAGCAGTATCTACAACCCCTTTACGGGCTCCGTAGCAAGAAATTATATATTCTGTTAAAGACAATCCTTCACGTAAATTGCTTTGAATGGGTAAATCAATCATTTGTCCTTGTGGATCTGACATTAATCCTCTCATTCCTACTAATTGGTGCACTTGAGATGCATTTCCTCTAGCTCCTGAAAAAGACATTATATGGACTGGATTAAAGGGGTCAGTCATCCGAAAATTAGGATTCATTTCTTGTCGCAAATATTCGCTTGTAGTATACCATATTTCAATGGATTGGCGTAATTTTTCTACCGCATGGACATTCCCATAATGATTATGTTTTTCCAAAATCAAACTTTGTTGTTCAGCATCTTGGACTAGCCATCCTTTAGAAGGTATTGTTAAAAGATCGTCAATTCCTAATGAAATAGATGTAGCAGTAGCTTGACGGAACCCCAGAGTCTTTACTTGATCTAGGATGTGTGATGTATATGCCATTCCAAAATGATCTATTAATCTGCTAATAAGTCGTTTAATCGCAGTTCCACCTATCACATTATTGTGAAAGACTAGATTGGCCCGTTCTGCCATAAGTACCTCCATATTCCACTCAGTGGGATTCGGTTCGACAATGGATTTGAGTGAATGATTGGAAAACTTCCTTTTCTTTATATTTATTCACGTAGAAAATTCAAAAGATGCTAGTTGACCTTAATTTAGGTCAGTAAATTTACCTAGCTTAGATACCAACACCAACCGCCTATATGATTAGATACCATATGAATAGGCCCGAGAAAACCCTTGTATAGCTTCTTCGATTTCTCGATAAAAAGAAATATGACCAACAGTGGTTCGAATGTATATACAACGAATTTCTTTTTTTATACTTCTTATTACTAAATAATGCCCATAAATCTCATAATAGGTACCCAAAGATTCGTAGTGAACTTCGATAGGAACTTCTCTTGAAGACAGAATGCATTGATCTATTCGCCACCGGAGCCAGAAAGGACTATCGAAATTTATTCTTTTCTGTCGATAAGCTCCAATTGCATCATAGGAATTGCAAAAAAAGGGTTCGTTTTTTTTAATATATTTATAGTTATTATCGCTAATTTTTTCATTTTGAGAATTTCTGCAATTAAACGGATTATACCTATTTGCACAAATACCTCGACGATTTCCGCTTGTTAATACATAAAGTCCAATAAGCATATCTTGAGTTGGTACGGAAATGGGATCCCCAATAGCCGGAGACAAGAGGTTCGTATGAGAAAACATAAGTAAACGAGCTTCTGCTTGAGCCTCCAAAGATAAAGGCACATGAACAGCCATTTGATCTCCATCAAAGTCTGCATTGAATCCCTTACAAACTAATGGATGTAAACAAATAGCACGTCCTTCTACTAAAATGGGTTGGAATGCCTGTATGCCCAATCTATGCAAAGTAGGCGCTCTATTCAGCAATACGGGATGCCCCTGCATAACTTCTTGAAGTATTTCCCATACAATGGGTTCTTTTTCCCGGATTTTACTCTTAGCAACTCCGATATTTGAAGCACAATTTTTTCGAATTAACCCACGAATTAGAAATGTCTGAAATAGCTCTATTGCTATTTCGCGGGGCAATCCACATCGATGTAATGAAAGTGATGGACCTACGACAATAACAGAACGCCCCGAATAATCAACTCGTTTTCCAAGAAGAGTCTCTCGAAATCTTCCCTCTTTGCCCTCAATAATATCTGAAAACGATTTGTAAACTTTATTATGACCGTCCCTCATTGGTTGTCCGCGGATTCCATTATCAAGAAGTGTATCCACGGCTTCTTGTACCAATTTTTCTTGACACATTACTAATTCCCCTGGGGTAGATCTACTTGTTGTTAATAGATCAATAAGAGTATTGTTCCTATAGATAACTCGTCTATAGAGTTCATTAATATCGGAACTCATTAGTTTACCCCCATCTATTTGAATAATGGGTCTCAAATTCGGGGAGGAAGAACTGGTAAGAGACATAAAACCATCCATTCTGGTTCTATATTTGTTCGGATAAAATGCTTAGCTAATTCCATGCGTCGAACCAAAAAATTCTTTCTTCTTCCAACTTTTCGATCTTCCCATTCATTTTCATTGTCCGTAGATCCCTCTTCTCCTAATTCTTTCCATTCTATCAACGACGAATCCATAATAATTCTTAAATCCAGATCAACTAATTGTTCTCGGATAGCACCTGCTCCACTAGAAATTTCTCTATTTCGAAATGTATCGAAACCCTGAGTAGCAAAAAAGAGTGGGATACTATATTTCCAGGATTGGATTTCATATTCGAATGAACCTCGTAATCGTAAGAAAGTTGGTTTTTTAATTATGGGCCTAGCAAACGAAAAATTTGGATAGGATCCAATTAATAAGATGGATCTCCCCCTTTGAAAATCGGACGTGAGGGTTTCCTCTCATCCGGCTAAAGTAGTTACACAAGATAAAGAAAGGTTTTTTTTTCTCTTTCAAATTTGCGAAAACCTCTACTCTAAATCGAAAATAAAAAATGTTTACTCTTTACTC
Organism: Cicer echinospermum; assembly: GCA_002896215.2. Classification (NCBI taxonomy): domain Eukaryota; kingdom Viridiplantae; phylum Streptophyta; class Magnoliopsida; order Fabales; family Fabaceae; genus Cicer; species Cicer echinospermum. The sequence continues at coordinate 44,356,001 of PGTU02000008.1, forward strand.
AAGTTCTCAATAAAGACCAAACAACATTTCATTGATACATTCTTCTTTTTTTCGGAATTTTTTATCCAATTCGAAATTACGACAGAAATAGAAATGAAATGTCAAATTCTTGAGTAGTCTACCTCCCTTCGAACAACGAATCCTCTAAAATTATATTTTTAATAAAAAAAGCAATATCCTTGAATTCATAAGGGATTTCTTTGTCTATATATCATACCATTTGATCTTTTAGGTCAAGACGTCACCTCGACGGTTATGCCACGATGTCTTTAAGTCTATATGCGATAGATAGACTTCCGCAATCATGATATATTTAATTATTTGAACATAATTTCCATTCTTAAAAAAAAAAGATGGAATAATGAATTCCACAAAAAAGTATTTTTTTCACAAGGTACGTACAGTTATAAATAAATATTTATTTTTGTTACTAAATTGACCATAGACCAATTCCCCTTTGATTTGGGAATATTCAATAAACCCAAAAATTCTGAGCTTCATGTTACTTATCCCAAGAGACATGCCAGATACAGGGCATTCCAATTTTATTGACTGGAATGACAGTTTATCATTCGGAATCTGTACAATAATAATTTTTATCAAATCACACATCGCAGTATACTAGACCTTCTAATTCTTTAAGAGGTTTATCTAAAAGGCTCGCGATATAACTAGGAAGACGTTTCAAATACCACACATGAGTTACTGGACATGCTAGTTTTATATACCCCATTTGATATCTACGTATCCGAGAATCAACAAATTCTACTCCGCATTGTTCACAAAATTTTGGTTGGTCTTTTTGATCTCCGATTACTCGATAATTTCCACAAGCACAAATCCCACTTTTGATAGGTCCAAAAATTCTTTCACAAAATAATCCATCTTTTTCAGGCTTATTGGTTTTGTAATGAAGAGTATAGTTGTTACCTCCCCAACTATCTCTCCATTAGGTAGGATTTTTTTTGCCCAAGCACTTATTTGTTCAGGAGAAACTAATCCAATTCGAAGGTGTTGATGTTTATATTGATCAATCATAGAATAAAATTTCTGATTCAGTCCAATTAAACTTCCTTCCTTTGAATCTGGAAGTCTTTCTCAGATACAAGGAAATGATTCAGTTCCAGAGCCAAAGATCGTAGTTCTCGAACGAGCAATCGAAAAGATTCTGGAGCATCCACGGGTTTAGGTATTGTTCCTCCAATGATCGTAGTCCCGAGTACTTCTTGACGAGCTTTAATATGATCAGATTTATAAGTCAGCATCTCTTGTAAAATATGAGCAACACCGAATCCCTCGAGAGCCCAAACCTCCATTTCGCCTACCCGTTGTCCTCCTTGTTTGGCCCTTCCTTTAAGGGGTTGTTGTGTAACAAGTGCATAATGTCCACTGGAACGTCCATGTATTTTATCATCAACTTGATGAATTAATTTCAAGATATAAGGCTTTCCTATTATAACAGCTTGTTCAAAACGATTCCCTGTTCTTCCATCAAATATTCCGCTTTTTCCCGGATACTCGGGTTCAAATATCCATGGATTCGATGTTTGTTTACTGGCCTCATATAATTCAGAAAACACTAGTTTTCGCGAAGCCTCTTGTTCATATCTCTCGTCAAAAGGTGCTATTCGATAATGTCTATTTAGCATACTCCCAGCTAACCCGAGTGAACATTCAAATATCTGTCCTACATTCATTCGTGAGGGTACCCCTAATGGATTAAAGACCATATCAACGGGTCTTCCATCTTGCAAATAAGGCATATCTTGTCTCGACAAAATCTTTGAAACGATACCTTTATTTCCGTGTCTCCCGGCCACTTTATCACCTACTTTGATTTCACGTTTCTGTGAAATATATATATGAATCGTTTCTGGATTATAGCTAGAACCTGCTTTTTTGTGGATCCATCTGACATCAATAACTCGGCCCCTACCACCTACAGGTAGTTTTAGACAAGTTTCCTTTGAGGTGGATACCTGAATCCCAAGTATAGCTCGTAATAATCTATCTTCCGGGGCATATGAGGATTCTTTCGCCATTTGAGGCGTTAATTTACCCACTAAAATATCTCCCGTTTCTACCCAAGATCCCAGGATCACTATTCCATTTTTGTCTAAATTTCGGAGTAAATGGGCTTCTAGATGTGGAATTTTATTAGTGATTCTTTCAGGACCGTGGCTTGTGACATGAGTCTGAATTTCATATTTCCTTATGTGAAAAGAAGTATAAATATCTTCATAGACCAGACGCTCACTAATGAGTACAGCATCTTCAGAATTGTAACCTTCCCACGGCATATAAGCTACTAATACGTTTTTTCCCAAAGCGAGTTCACCGCCAACTGTAGCAGCACCGTCGGCTAAAATTTGTCCCTTTTTTTTACGCATTTACCTTTCTGAACCTGGGATTTTTGATGCATGCAAGTATTTTTGTTGGAACGTTGATATATAATTAATGGAATGCTTAGAGCATTCCCATTTCCATATAAAATGATCTTGTCAGTATCGTTATAAATGATCTTTCCCTCGTGTTCGGCTATAGCGGGAACTCCTGAATCTAACGCGACTTGGCGTTCTAATCCAGTTCCAACAATGCACTTTTCGGACCGAGAAAGAGGAACTGCTTGACGTTGCATATTCGAACTCATTAAAGCGCGATTCGCATCATTATGCTCGATAAAAGGAATGAGGGAAGCTCCAATAGAAAAATATTGAAAGGGAAAAATACTTCGAAGATGAACTTGTTCCCATGCAATAGTAAGAAATTCTTGACGGTATCGAGCTGGAACAATCTGTTCCTCCTGAATACCTCGATTCAGTGCTAAAAAAAATTCCCCGTCGCTACCATATAGTATTCATCTCTACTTGGTGATAAATAAAGCATTTGTATTCTTTTTGATCTGTCAGAAAGAAATTTCATAAAATGGACTTTCTATAGATCCCCAATAACCAATCCTTGCGTGAATTGCCAAAGATCCAATAAGTCCTACATTGATTCCTTCAGAGGTGTCAATTGGGCAAATGCGTCCATAGTGACTAGGATGAATATCTCGTATCCGAAAACTAGCAGTTCGCCCCGTCAATCCTCCAGGACCCAAATAACTCAACTTTCTTCCATGAACTATTTGCGTCAATGGATTGGTTCGATCCAAAACTTGAGATAATGGGTGTAATCCAAAAAAAGATTCATAAGTGGTTGTTAATGGAGTTGAAGTCACCAAATTCTGAGGAGTCGGTATCAATTTATATCTAAGTGCTCCACTTATAGTTCCTCTAATTATATTTTCTAAACGAACGAGAGCCAATCCAAATTGATCTTGTAAGAGATCTGCTACGGAACGAATACGTTTATTTTTCAAATGATTCATATCATCAAGTGTACCCATTCCAAATTTCATTCCAATCAAATGATCGGCAGCTGTCAATATATCTCGCGGTAACAAAAATGTATTGTTTTGAGGTATATCAAGATTCAGCCTTCGGTTCATATTGCGTCGACCAATCCCTCCTAATTCACACCTTTGTTGAAAAAATTTTTTTTGTAATTCCGTACATAAAGATTCAGGAAATATGGGATCTCCCCCTACACAAGCAAATTGTCGATAAAACTCCAAAATGGCATTTTCTTTTGACCCTATTTTTTTTTTTCCTCCTTTTCATTGAGAAAAGACAAGAAAATTTCAGGGTAGCAAACGTTCTCAAGAATTTCGCTTAAATTCGAACCCATAGCTGATGATAGAACTAGAATAGATATTTTCTGTTTTCTACTTACACGAGCCCATATCCTTGCTTTTCTATCAATCTCTAACTCTAATCTCCCTCCCCAATCTGATATTATTGTGGCAGTATATACCGAAATTCCGTTATGGTCCAATTCTGACCGATAATAGATACCAGGGCTTTGTAATATTTGATTGATTACTATTCTGTATATTCCATTTACTATAGAAGTTCCCAGGGAATTCATTAGGGGAATGTTTCCAATAAAAATAATTTGTTCTTGGATATCCCTACTGTTTTTCCAAATTAATCCCGCGGATATATATAATTCAGAGGAATATGTAAGTGATTCATATACAGCATCTTTTTCTTTTATCGCGGGTTCTACCAATTGATATGTTTCCACAAATAACTGAAATTCAATTTCTTGATCGGTATCTTCTATTTTTGGAAACTTTAAAAGTTCTTCTGTTAAGCCCCGATCAATGAATCTAGAAAACCCTTCAAATTGTATTTGATTCAATCCGGGTAGTGTAGACATTCCTTCATTCCCAACGCCAAGCATTTTCAATTTCCCCATTTCTTTTATAGAAAATATTCCACGATTTGCTGTGATTCTTCATCAACTCACATGAATCGATTTAGCAATAATGGAATTTTTATTTCTTTTTACTTTACTGAATCACATGAAATTTTACTTAAAAACGTCTATAAATAAAATCAAATATCTTTTATGAAAAGAGGAAATTGTAGACTCCAATTGGAATTTGCAACAAAACAAACAGATAGAATCTAACTTGTAATATAAATAGAAATCAATTGATAAATTTCACCTAGACTTCGAGGTGAGAATCTCAAAACAAAAAAGGAATTCTATTTATACTATTAGTATAGTATGATATTACATATTCCAATTCGATTGGATACCAAAAATGGAATTTGGGATTTCATCGGCTCCATGAGATAAAGATATAAAAAATAAAATAATCAGAAAAAATATAAAATTTATTTTTGTAGCACTTTACGATTTCCATTGTTCAAAAAAGAATGAGAATTCACAAAGAAGAGAGATATTTTTTTATATTTTTTTTAGAATTTAAGAATACGATTGTAATGCGTAAAAAGACTTGGATTTATTAAACATGCATAGATCTAACTTCAGCTAGAGCTATCTATATATGTCTCTGACTTTATTGGAATCCTATTTGTTCCGGATAGCACATGTCGTGTTAATTTGTTTTTTCTATTCATTCATAAATCTATTTAATGAAAAATTGGCAAAAAAATGAAAGCACGAGAATTTTTTGAAAAATCCCTATAATAAATAGAGGTATTATATACGAATAATATACCCAATTATATACTAATTGTGTAACAATAAAAATTTATGTTCGGGGGTTGACATATATTAACAATTGCTCTTATAATTGAAATAGATAAGGATTCAAAAAAAAAAGATGGATTGGTTATGTATTAATTTCTATTTTTTTCTTATTAAGAAAGAAGAGATTCAGATTCAAGAATTATTCAGGAATTTTACGTTCGGGCTTATAATTTGTCCCGTTTTGAAAGGTATACGTTTGTTTTTTCAATAGAAAAAGGGAATTCAAGAAAATGGAATTTAAGATACAAACACATAAAAAAAAAAAAAAGAAGTTTAGAACACCTTTATTTGGTTTTTTCAGAGGAGAGGGGTATTCTCCTATATTTTTTTTGTATCATTTTGGCGGCATGGCCGAGTGGTAAGGCGGGGGACTGCAAATCCTTTTTCCCCAGTTCAAATCCGGGTGTCGCCTGATCGACAAGAGAGTCAAAAAAGTTTATTCCGTTTTGTTGATACAGAAAACTTTTTTGATTATCATGAATTTCATTTTAATTTAATCCAATTAAAAAATATTTTCTATTCTATTTCCATTCTAAGAAAAATAAAATTATTTATTTTTGGTAATCTCTACTAGTGAAAGAATTTCAGAAAAAGTTCTCCAATTGATTTAGAGAACGAATCGGGAGACAATAAGGATTAGATCAAATGGAAATAAGAGATGCAAATATAGAGTATGAGTATGCATAGGAATCGATCTTGATTCGATATTTTTTACTTTAATCAAATGGCGAGGAAAATAAAACATAGGTGCTTCTTTTTCTTCCTACCCATTAGTAAGATTCATTCCCTTACTACTTCCAAGGGTATTTTTTTTATGTTTAATGTTTTTTAATTCTACTAGAAATAAGATAAGAACTTATTAGATGTTCTAATTGGATGTTTCATCAATAGTGTTATGAGGGAATCTTTTTTTGACTCTGTACCAGCGATTCCACTATTATTATAAGATATTATCCGATTTTTAGTGAAAAAAAAAAAGAAAATAATACAAGAAAAATTAGTAAACAATAATGAAATAATTCATTCATATTGATAGAGATAGGAGACAAAATTTACATGGATATAGTAAGTCTTGCTTGGGCTGCTTTAATGGTAGTTTTTACATTTTCCCTTTCCCTTGTAGTATGGGGAAGAAGTGGACTCTAAGGGTACTACTAATTGAGTTAAGGGATCAAACTGTCTGAATTGTTTGATAGCCGGGTTCTGGAATTTTTTAACTATTGAATTTAGTTATTTTATTAATACTCATTAATGAAATGCAATTCTATCTGCATTTTAAAATTCTATTTTATACAAGTGATGTATTCTATGGATAATATTGAAAATACTCTTTAAATCAAACAAATATTTGAACTGTTCCCATCTTCCTATTTTGAAAGTAAAGGGAATACAAATAATTGAAAATGGATTTCTACTCCAACCAAATTCGTTTAAATATTTCTATTTCGATGAACTGGTTACCACAAATCTTTTCGAAATATGAAAAAGTTTTTTTATCGAATCGCCGTATTATCTGTCCATAATTTAATCAATCCATTTTTTGGAATACGAAAACGATTACTTTAATTTATTATTTACCGGGATTCTGCAAAGAATGAGAAATCCAAAAATTAAAATCAGAAGAATAAGAATTTCTTTTTTTTTATTATTATTTCGAATTGATTGGAGCCAATACAAAAAAAAAGCGATTAGATGAAACAAAGAAAAAATATGGACTCTATGGAATCGAAATTCCATAGATTTTGATATATCTATCAAAATCTATTTATAGATTGGTCCAGATTAAAGATTGGTCCAAATTAAACCTTTTTTTTTATAGAATAAGTAAAAAACAATAGAATAATACTTTCTACTTTTACCATATATAAATAGTATAGTAGAAAGAAATAAAATATATTTCTTTCTACGATACTATATGGATTTCATAGAGTTCTGCTGATTGTAGTCTGATCATTTGATTTAAAACTAAGATACGAAATGGAAATCCTTTTTTCATTTTTTTATTCAATCATTATCATTGCATTGATAAAAAATAAAAAGTAATGTTTAAGTAAAATTAGTCACTTTGACTTACCGTTTTTACGTAAATTATAAGTAAAAAGGCAGTAGGAACTAGAATGAAGAGTGCAGTAGCTATAAATGCGAGAATATTTACTTCCATAATCTCTATGTTTTCTTTCTCTTTAATTTCTAATAAATACTTCGGGATTTAATCCCATGGAAATGATAAATCTTTCGTCGGTAAATTCAATGGTATCAATTTTATCTCGATGATATAAAATCGGATCAATATCACGAATAACAATATCTGAGATCAAATCGATTCATCGTCGAGAAGGAAATAGTATAACATAGGAAGATCTTTTATCCATACCAAATAAAAAAAAAAAAGACTTTCTGATGCATCCAAAATTCCTTTTCTTTTTTTCTTTCTTTTTTAGTTTAAGGTAAAGGTTAGGACGAAAAAAGGTATTCCCGTTAGAAATGAGATTTTTTGTTATTTTTATTCCGTTTCACACACGAAATCAATTGATATTTTTTTGATTGTGATTGGATTTGTATCCAAGGAGAGGCTAACGAGATAGGGGCGACAAAGCGAGGGGATTGAGCCTTTCTCCTAGCGCAAGAGTTTTCGTCGCTGGATTAAGACGACTTAGCTACTTGTCTGAAAGCGGAAAAGGAAGCTGACTAGCCTTCAGGCCTGAATAAGCAAAAAAAAGGGGAAGTCATTGGATTATTCGCTTTGATAGGATTGTCTCCTTATGTGGTACTCGACCGGCTAGACTTCGATTACTTTTTTTTTGGAGTTTCTAATCGTGTTAAGCATTTCCTATAGCTGGCGAGAAGGGATCGCTTATTAACGAACCTGGCGAAATTCTAAAGAGGGATCACAAATTGCCCTATTTGTGGGACAGATGGGGAGGACGTTTTGCCATGCTTTGAAAGATTGTAGTTGGGCAAGATTTGTTTGGTCTGTTAGGCCAGAGATCTGGTCGCACTTCATTTCAGCCCCCTTACTCAATAGATTGATGAAAATATCCATGGTGCTGGTATGCATACAGTGTCGGAGCTTGAATGGCCTCTCATTTCATTTTTGAAGTTGCAATTCACCAACTCTGGGCATGGCCCAGCGCAGCGCCATTCAATCTTGTAAACTCATTGACACCGCAATTGGAAAAAGAGATACGAACGGAGAGGAATAACCAATCGATGAAAGAACATGAAACCATTCTGTTTCAATAGAGGTACGAGATACGGTTGGGGGCAATGAAGTAGGTGAAGTGGTTGGATTTTGCGAGCTGTTCCAACCACTGCTGGATGTGATTCCAAGAGCCAAACGAGAATGAATACCACACAGAAGAGTAAAGACCAGGCTCCCTAATAGAATGTTTAACCGATCCATTCCGGATCGACCGAATTGGTACGGAAGTTGTAACATGGGAAAACCACATAAAACACAACTTATTTGAATAACCCGGTGACCTACCAATTGTAGAAGTAGGATCTTTGGCAAGCAATAAGCACTTAAATAATACAATTCGAGTGTACCATCTTCTTTCTCATTTCGAGGAAAAGGTGCGGGAGAAAAAGAAAACAACGAAGGGATTCGAATCGGACCTAAATGGGAATGACATGAAAAGTCTTTTTCAAAACCTAGTATTAAGGGCGTTACGACGATATACGAGAGGAATGGAGAAAAACTCGTGATTGGTGTGGAGGGGAAGATATTTTTCTTATATAGTTCAAGAAAGAGTCGTATAATTTCCTTACATTAGCCATGTAAGATATAAATAAAAATCTGTGAAACATGAGCTTGTGATATAGCTACACCTAATTCCGAGAGAAGATAGGAAAAAGACAGAGGAGTACGCGAAACTGCCATTCTATGCTCAACCTTCTGACCACGAACAATTAAGACTGAAAAATGGTTTATATAAATAAAGAAGAGTCACGCTCTTGAAGCCCTAAGAAATAGGCAACATCGGTTCGAATCCGAATTGGGGCTCTTTCTCCGGAATAGGAGAGTAACTTACCCAGAAAAGATGTTGCTAGGCAGGCGGTTATTATAATAGAGGTGCCTTCAAGTAGAAATTTAATTTAGCCGACACATAAAAACTGAATAAAAGCTAAAGGCTTTCTCCCTCCATATCATATGCATTACCTATAGCATTCGACCCCTTCCTCTTTGTAGGAATTCATATCTTTCTACTCCTTTCGCCCTACGACTCCTCATGATGAAAGCTACTTCGCACCTTGAGTCTGCTTTCTATATTCTAAAATAGATCTCCCTTGAGCTTGGACAGTTGGGCAAGTCGAACCCTGTACAGTAGAAGTTTCAGCTATTATTGATCCAGTTGCCACCTCTTCACCATGTTTGGATGATACCGGTTCTTTCGAAGCAGATAAGGGCATTGATGGATCGTCTCACTTGCCTGCGAACATAGCGAAAAACTATTCAAATTGAGCTGACGGTAAAGTCAGCTACGTGAAATAAAGCCTATCTTCTATGGGGCAGCTATTTCCGTACCGGGAAGCAGTTAAGGTGTAAAAGTGCGGCACTAATCAATCTCGTCAGCAAAGCTAGTCTGGAGATTTTTTCTCAAAAAAGGATCTGACCATATTGGTCAGAATAATACGTAGGCGGACGGGATTCCTCCCTTTTTTCCTTTATAGAGAAGCGGGGTGACAAGATTTGATAGATGCCAATAATCCACAGTCTTACTGGTCAAGGCATATAACTCTCAAGCTCCCGACCGCAGGCCAAAGAAAAGAGATCTTCTGACATATTTACAAGCCATCTCAACAGGCGTCCATTTCCCTTATATTAGCCAAGCGAACCAAAAATCTTTCTGCTATCCGGTGATATTAAAAGGTTTCTTATTCATCCACATTCCAGGCTCGGAATGCCTCTTTACGTAAGTCTTTCTTAGCCAGCTAACAGCTAACGGGGCCACGAAGCGCCCAAGGAATTGCGACTGCTCGATACCGGCCGATTCCTGCTTGAATTGAGCTCTGATGGCATGATGCTAGGTCTGTTTACAGCATTGACCGCGGTATCCTGCTTGCACGGACGGCGTGTAGGATTGCCGTAACGTAATATGAATGGTTGAATGAATCAATTTTTATTAGTAATGTTATTTCTTTCATCCTTGTTCGGCGCTTGTTATTGAGTTGGTGTAAAAGAGGGCTAAGCCCAAGACAATAATTCCAATAGTTCGCTTTTTCGTTTTAGCGCTACTTGGATACTTCAAGCCAAGATCAGGACGATGGGTGGGAGATAGGGGCATGCATCCAAGAGCTTATTTTCTCGTTGTTGCTTGTAACATTATTAACGAGAAAAAGTGGCTGGCTCTATTTTCATGCTTCATGTTGTCGCCTTCGAAATCGATGCTTAAGTCGATCCACTTGCATTGGTGGTCTCTCTCTTCCCTCATCGCATGCGCTTCGCTTCGACCAGGGTTTAAGCCTTTGATTGTCCGGTAGAGTAGATTTAATCCCTCGATCTGGTCTTCTGTAACAATCTGATCTTTCACTTTATTAAATTAAAGCAATTTTATTGGGGATCCTAGGTGGGGAAATAGCAAGTATCTTTTCTGGCTGACTTACAGCCGGGAGGCCAAGGGAGGCGTTTGGTCTGCTTGTCGCATACTACTAACCTAACCGCGAGTCAATCTATCTATATATTCTTGATGGTACGAAGCCTTTTTTCAAAGCCCGAAGGCGGACCTTATCACTCACTTTTTTTTTAATAGTTTAGTAACCTAACCCGCCAGATACAAGTTTTGCAAAGTAAAGACATTCTTCAACGAGTGAAATCGAAACTGCCGCACAAGCATACGCATAATCAGGCACGGCATATGCATCATCAGACGCGGAAGGAATTTTAGAAATTATCTTTATTCTTATTTTATTACGTTAAACTGTCACTAGGTTAGGTCAGCCCCCATTTGATCGACGGTTTTACCGCTTTAGCCGACACTGATGCTGCCATTTAGAAATCAAGGAATATGGTTACGACTCGGTTGGTGTTCGGTGAGCCGATCGGAGAATAAAAAAAGATGTTTTTGGCATTTCTATAAGATCTTTACTTTGACTATTTTCATCTTTGAGCGGATGGATACGCATTCAGTTAGCTTTCTTACAGCATATAGGCTCACAGCGGATACGACAAGACCGCTTATTCACTCAGCAACAACAGCGCATTCAATAGCAGCATTCGATTCGATGCTTCTTCCCTATTCTATTTGTAAACAACCGACCGAGGGGAAGTAAGCAGGAAGCCATAACTGCAAGAACCACAGCGGACCGGTAGGATTGGCGAAAGAGTCTTGCAACAGTCTGTACAGGCCCCTTTACAAGCAAGCTAACAAGAATAGAGCAAGTGCCATTCTTTTACCTGAATTACATCCACTCTTGGCCAAGTTGAAGCACTCTGAAGTCATCCTCAGGGAAGGCGAGCAAGGAAAAGATAACTAGCTTTGGGCTTCTCCTCAGAGAAAGAAGGGACTTAAAAGTAAAGAAGCCAAAGAAAGCCTCTTTACCTAACTTTGGCTGGTATACGAGTGGGAACAGGCTCAAACCATATATGTCTTTCGATTCAATAAATCTATCTCTGTTGGGAACTTTTTTTAACCAATATTTCTGTCTTTCTTCGATACCGACATTCTAAGATGTAGAGGTTGAAACTATTTATTATATAAAATAAAGGCCGAGACAGGGCCAAGCTTAATTCCATTGTGACAGGGTGCCATCCTGAAGGGAAGCAGTCGCTACTTCCCACGGTCTAGTTTAAGCACGAGACTACTTATATCCATCCCTCTTTCATCTGCCTATAGCTTCTCTTTGAGCTCCACTACGATCCCACTTATCAAAATCAAAATGAAAATCTTGTTGAACCCGATACCCATCCTAGCACGTCCCGTCCAAGAGCACCACCCTAGAAGAAGCTAAAAGCAGGAACTAGCCCGCTGCGGTAACATCGTTCAGTTCATAGGTTTGTGATTCGAGGAGTTTTCTTTTCGGTACCCTAAAAAGAGTACAGAGTCCCTAACTACTGCTTTTAAGCCTGTCCTTTGGAGCCTGAGGCAGGTGAGTAACTGGATCTGAGACTCTCGTTCAATGGGACAAAGCTATTCTAAAAGAAGGAAGGATGCCGATCTCTTTCTCCTGGGCTTCGGTTTTCTCGAACTACCGATCCTATAATATAAGTGATTTCCACATCCTGCCCCTTTTTACATTCGAAGTGTAATTGTAATTAACTGCTGAAAATCTTCTCTTTGTTGACGCCAGCCCTAACGCACTAAAATGGGGTATGGGGTCTAAACCTCTCTTCTATCTAGACTGTATGAAAGACCAAGCAAGAATCGCCCTTTTAGCCACTCGAGAATGGGGCTATAACTGAAAGACCAAAGGGGACTGGTCATACAACTGGAACCCCGATCGGACCTTACTTAGTCTTAATCTCAACCAAAAGGAAATGGGCCTAGCTAAGGTTTCTGGAAGTCTCGGAATCCTCAGACAGAATCGGATGAGTTGAAAGCTTAAAGAGCTGTACAATATAAATATAATAGGGTGAGACAATGACCTTTCCTCAAGGCAAAGGAAATCGAACCTGCTAGCTGGGGGAATGGCCACTGACGGACTGACCGACTTGGAAGGAGGAAAGCGACATACTATAATACGAAATTTCCTACATAAGAGATTCCAACAACTTCATCAAGAAAAAGAAAATGCGCCAAAGATTTTATTTGCTCAAGGTTAGAAGTCAGTCTTTTTCCTTAGCGGTCTTTGGAAGGCTTAGCTTAAGCTTCCTTTCTTCCTTCAGAGAGGGGGGTATGCACCACTTGTGGATAACAGGAGCAACAGAAAGACTATGTACCAGAGCCCTAACCATCGGGACTGATACAGGACTAATGTTGACCCGACCTTTTTGATTAGAAACAGCTTAGCAAACTTAGCGATCCCCGGTCAGAGATCAGAGACCTTTATTTTGATATGGTCATCTGAAGCTCCTCCACGGCTTCCTCGTAAAGTTCTGCTACGCGCCTATCCCCGATGACAATGTCATCACCGAGAATAGCGTACTTCAGAAACCTTTGGAGTAAGACGAGCCTGTATGAATTTATTATAGAAAGAAGAGCCGCATTGTAAGAAAATGTCAGTGAAAGCTCTCTTCTAGGCGCTTCCACAGCAGACTCAATAGCTGCTGTATCCCTATCGGTACAGTAACTTCGTACCTCAGTGATGACTGATGATATTAAGCCAAGGGATCGATTAGCAGGGGAGATAAATCATACTTTTTTCCATTACCCTAAGTAACTCCGTGCCTCTCGCTTTAGAACCTACCTAGCTTTGCCTTTCCCCTTTTACTTTTATAAGATTATAAGAAGAGGATGCCTTGAGTTGGCCCTAACCTAATTTAGGTCTTTCGTTTGATGAAGGAAAACGTAGTCTTACCACTCCAGAATGTCGGCACCGTTTGGGCCTTTATAATTCAAAGGGGAGCAGAATTAATGGCAGGTAAATATCTAATGCTAAATAAATAATTTAAGCTCATCTTCCCTAGGTTGAGGAAGGAACTAACATCCAAGCCGAACAAACGAGCTCAGAGACGATTCTCTTTCTTGAAAATGACCTTTTCTCCTGGTGGTGAGCTCCTTCTCTTCTTTTACTTTTACATAGATTGCCCATATGCGTAGGTGCTCCTCTCCTCCTTCGCGAAGTGTCTAAATGACTTTTCCTATCTCTTTTCTATAGGGACTGACTTATGGAAGGAGAGTAAATTAACAACCTATCTACGGGAAAGCCTGTTTTCATGGCACAGAGAATCTCTTCCTTTCTCTGAAAAACTTGTATTACTCTGCAAGTTCAATAAGATAAGATCCGGCATAAATGCGTTCCAGAGTCTTTAGGTGTGGTATCATATGTATCCCGCTCGTTTAGTTTTTAGTTAAAGTATTAAGTATCGTCAATTCCATACCACCTTCGCTCGAGAGTGACGATGTTTAGTGTTAAGTAATTAGTAAGTAAGTAAGTAAGTAAGCGGTTCTACTTGATCTCATGAACTATCAAAAGTTTAGCCCAGTCTAGTCCAATCTCATATCCGGAGTTCCTAGCCTTTGAGAACTAGGTTAATAAGTAAATCCGAAATCGCGGATCCTGCAAATGGCAGATAGATCTTTGACCCATCCGCAGCGATCAAAGCGAAAGCGGCTAAAAGCCACGAATAACGGGCAACCTATTAACTAATAGCTTCCAACGAGGACAAGGGATGTCGATGATTTCGCCTCTCTTCTGGGCAATCTGCTACTTTATCACTTTATCTAAGGACATTTGGTATCATCAAAAATCACATAGGTTCAATTAGTATCTAAATAGAAAAGGTGATATTTTAAAAATATTGGAAAAACTCTCGTTTGAGGACCGGGGGTATTAAATTTTTAATATGTAGCATCTCTTCACAGTGAAATCCCTCTCATTTTATGCTGCAAGAGTAGCTAGAAGGTTGTATGATTATTCTCTGGCTGCTAAGGTTGCTGGAATCGGTGCCTTATTAGATGGGCTTTCGCC
>PGTU02000008.1:45070050-45268058 GCA_002896215.2 Cicer echinospermum
TCTTCTTAACTAGTAAAACTGGAGCTCCCCATGGTGATACACTTGGTCTGATGAATTTCTTCTCCAACAAGTCTTCAATTTGGCCTTTGAGCTCATTTAATTCCAATGGCGACATTCGATAAGGTGCCATCGAAATGGGTCCCGTTCCTGGGTGCAAATCAATGAAGAATTCCACTTCTCTTACCAGTGGCAATCCTGGAATTTCCGTTGGAAATACATCCCGATACTCGTTGACAAGTATCACATCTTCTATTTCCACATTTATCTTTGCCTCTACATTTGCTCGAGACAAAAACTCATGAGTCCCTTCACTTAGCGACACTCGGAGTTTGTTAGCAGCTAAATACTTAACAACTCCTGGTTCGGGGAAAAGAACCAACTTACGAGCACAATCCAAAATCACATAATGATAAGACATCCAATCCATACCGAGGATGACCTCGAGTGATTGTAGCGGTAAACAAATTAGATTAACCAAGAAATCCCTATTCTGAATAGTCATTCGACAATGTAAACATGCTGAATTTACGGTTAAGGTCTTAGCAGGTGTGGAACAACCAAATCAAAAGGTAAAGCAGACACAGATAACTTCAAGCGATTCACACAGTCCAGAGCAATGAAGGAATGGGTTGCCCCCGAATCAAAGAGTGCAGTTAGAGTGTTACCTGCAATCTCACAATCACGCTGAATCAGATTACCAGATGGATTTCCCTCTTCAGCATTCACACAATAAATGCGTCCTCTAGCAGTAGGACGGGTAGCCCTAGCTACATTCACCCCTGGTTCCACCTTTGGAGCCGTGCAATCCCTTGCCATGTGCCCCGACTTCCGACAATTGTGACAGATGGGGAGGTTAGTGGTACAAGCACTAGCATAGTGACCTTCTCCCCCACATCGGAAACATCGAAGCACTTGCCCCATTTGCCTTCCGAAATTCTGATTCCCTGGGCGACTCTGCCCACCGTTGTTATTCTGGGGTCGATTATAAGGTTTGGCAACTTGCTTCCCCTTGTTCTGATAATTCGCCGACTAGGGCCATCCCGAATTAAAATTCCCTACTCGGCTAGCCCTCTTGTTCTTCATATCTTCCACCTCTCTACATTTCTCACTAGCGCTTGGAAACGTTGAATTCCCAAGGGTAAAACGGAATCTTGAATCTCATACTTCAATCCGTCTTGGAAACGATGACACATGAATGGTTCATCAATTTTCTTCCCGGAAGAACCTGAAGTGCCTCGATAGTGATTCAAATTTGGCAGCATACTCGCCCACAGTCATGCTCCCCTGGTGAAGTTTCAGAAAGTCGTCCCCCAGTTTAGTCCTGGTATCATCGGGAAGTATTTGTCTAAAAACTTCCTTTTAAACGATTCCAGTTCACCTCCTCGTGGGCTGCTCCCATCAACAACCTTGCACTCCTCCACAGTATTCAGCATCCCCAGCAACATATAAGTGGCATAGCTGACCTTCACTCCAGCCTGGCAGTTAATTATCTCAAAGATCTTCTCCACTTCTTGGATCCATTGATCCGCCTTCTCTGAACCCTCATCTCCCTTGAACTTAGGAGGATTGTAACGACGGAAGTCTTCCAACCCTCTTGACTCTGCAGCACAGATCTCTCTTCCCCTCTTTTCAAGATCCCGTTGAGTCTTGGCAGCGGTCTGTGCAGCGACAGAAGCAGCCATGTTGTTCATAGCCTCCGCCATTTGATCATTCCTATTAGCGTTGTCTCTCGGAGCGTCATTCCTTCTTGGCGGCATGGTTTCCTATAAAACCATCATCAAGTAGAGAGTCTTAACACTACTTCAAAATAATTCCAAACTAACGTCCGACTAACAACACACAATTATATTGGACTTGACAACTCAAGTCACCCAAACCGACACATGATCAGATAACCACTCCTAACTTATAGGTCGACCTACAATCTACAACCAAGGTTCCACAGCTCCCAAAGAAAACTTAACCTATGCTCTGATACCACAATGTAACACCCCGTTTTTCAAAGCGAGGGTATATTTTTTTTTTTCAAAAGGAATTAAAATAAAACAGAGAAATAAATCAGGAAATGCTTTTGGATAAATAATTGAGTCATTATAATTTACGCAGCGGCAAAGTTCCTTCAATTATAAATCCAAAACATTTTTACATAACATCAAATGGTACATGGAACCCATCCAAAGATGATATCAAACTGATAATATTTGTATAAGTACAGTTTTCCAAAACTAAAGTACTCCAAACCAAAAAGAAGGACCCCTAGTCCCTATACATCATCCTAATCTGATCATCCTACCAAAAAGCTATACACCCTGAGTAATCTCCACGCGCCCCGTGAGATCCTCCTAACGTAACAGCAGTCAAGCGTTCCCATCTCCATCCCTGTCCGTAGGGTACGAACCAGTAGGGCCGTCCTGACTCTCATCTGAGGGCAAAGCCTAGATTTCCACAATAGTGTAAAGGGTCACCAACCAGAAAATAACAGTTAACACATAGCAATTAAGTTTTGAATGCTCAAAACAACTTCTTAACTAAGCATGCACCTTAACAGGATTTTCAATATGCGAAAAGTTCATACAGTACATTGCCAATGAAAATGAAGGTAAAATGCAGTTCTCGATCTCCTAATTAACACATGATGAAACAAGACATGGGTAGATTCATGAGCAATTAATCATACAACTAAAAATGAGGATTTTCACTGAGCCAATCGATTGGGCAATCGATTGGGGTGAAGATTTTTAATGAAAATAGAATCCTGGGCTGAATCAATCGATTTGGCAATCGAGTGACAGGATAACGGAGCCCCTGACTTAATACCAATCGATTTCCAAATCGATTTCCTGAAGGTTTTTAGTGAAATTTTGAACTCTGGCTTGATTCAATCGATTGGACAATCGATTGACAGGATGGCTGAGCCCCTGACTTAATGGCCAATCGATTGGGCAATCGATTTCGAAAGGGATTTTCAAAAAAACTGATTACAAAATCGATTGGCTAATCGATTTTGTTCATTTGGCCAAGCCCCTGACTTCCATCCAATCGATTGGGAAATCGATTTCCCTGATCATTTTTTCCAAAAATTCATGAATTAACCTAAGTCATTCCTAATCAAGTTCACAATTCAACACTTAGCAATTTCTACGTGATTACCACGGCAATTGGGATCTCGATAACCATCATACTTACACACAATAATTAACACATAACACTTAGCATTCTCAACGCAATTAACACGATAAATCAAATTCAAACCAAATACGACTCGCGTGCCAAGCACCCTAATGCAATGCGTATATGCCAAAATGCATGGACTCGGAATTCCAAACCAAAACCCTCCTCGAAGGGCCGTAAATCATAATTGTACCGCCTATCGCAGGCCAAAGTACCAATTACCGAGGTGCCACCTATCACGGGTCAGCACGATTTACTAAAATGCGTAAATCATAAACGTACCACCTATCACGGGTCAGTACAGTTTACCGAGGTGTCACCTATCACGGGTCAACACGATTTACTAAAAGAAAAAGCGGGAATCGTAAACGTACCGCCTATCACAGACCAGTACTGTTTACCTAGGTGCCACCTATCACGGGTCAGCACAATTCACCAAAAATGTAAATCGTAAATGTACCACCTATCACGGGTCAGTACAGTTTACCATGGTGTCACCTATCACGGGTCAACTCGATTTTCTAAATAGTAACTCGTAAACGTACCACCTATCACGGGTCAGTACTGTTTACCAAGGTGTCACCTATCACGGGTCAACACGAATTACTAAATAGTAAATCGAGACATTAAGAGATTCCCCATTCTCAACGCCCAGTTAACTTAAGCATTTTCCTCAAATACACATTAAGCAAACCGAGGTATCAAAAGATTCCCCATTTTTAATACTCGTTTAACTCTAATGGTTTTCAAATTCCACAGAAACAAATTCAAACATACTTTCACATTCAAACCATAATTCACAACAACCACACCAAATACAACGCACACAAATCACGCAACATAACACCCAGATACATCCAATTTCATTTACCACGAAACATTCATCACTATAAACAAAACCTAACTCTAAGGTTTTTACCCATAACACACTAGTTTCGTCTTTCCCCAAATCGATACATTTAACCCTAACAAATTCCTTCCCACACAACTACAGATAAGTCCCTAATGCAAGCTAGAAGTTTGGAAGGAGCCCTTACCTCAATGTTAGCTTTATCGAGAGTTTCCGGTTCCGCGAGAAATTCCGGTAAAAATCTCCGCTCGCAACGCCGCTTCCAAATTAGTGCACTAGCACCGTAGCACGGAGGTGAGCAACTTTCCCTTCTATCTCTTCGAAAAATGAGGTTTGGATCTAGGAGAAACGGAGGGGTTTGTGTTTGGATCTCAAAAACCGTATTTCTTCGTTTTCGAATCAAAGAGGAAGAGTGGAGTTGCAAAAACCTTGATCTAACTCACACCCAACCTTGGGTCACTAGTTTTGAAGAAAAGGAAGCAACGAAAACGAAAAATTGAGAAGGATGAATTTTCTTGGTTCCTTGCGTGAGTTTTCAGAGGAAGAAGATGGAATTGAAGATTTTCCTTCCTTTCTATTTCTTTCCTTTGTTTTTCCTTTCTTCCTTTTTCCTTCCTTCCTTTATATACTATTTTCTTTTCATTTTCCTTCCTTCTAGTTTTCCTTTCTTTTTCCCTCCAAGCAAACATATAAATATATAATAAATATAACTTAACAAATATCTCAAAATCTAGATATTTATTAAATTACCGTTTCACCCGAAACGCCTTAAATTAACCGTAAGGTATTTTCCGCAGTTAAATTCAATTTATCTATCGACGAGAAATTCTAATTGGCATCGAAATACCTTTTTGATTATAAAACTCCAAAATATTATTAACTTTGGCTTAAAGCCTCCGAGCCAAAATCCAAAATATACCAAAAATACATAAAAGGGTACTTTAAAGTTATGGGTCTTACAAGATTCTTGCCAACTGTGGTCTTAAATAGTGCCAACATAAGATCTTCCTTCATATAGAGAGATAGAAAGAAAAAAAAGTTAAAGGGTGCAAGTACAACCTGACCACAGATTCAACACTATGCTTGTAAGTGGTAATGATAAGTGTTAAAACAATATTGAGATCTACAACAAGAATTAGCCAACAAAACAGAAAAACAAACAATTGCCGAGGAAAATTGAAAACGAGGAATGCTATGAGTTTTCTGTTGAAAACAGAGAACGTTCTGGACGTATCTGAAAAACCAGAAAACCAGAGAACGTTATTGGTTTTCTGCTGAAAACGGAGAATGTTCTGTAAACCAAAAAAATCAAAAAACTAGAAACGGACAACGTTCTTAATTTTCTGCTGAAAACAGAGAATGTTCTGCGAACAGTTTTCACAATCAATGTAAACGAAAAATAAATAAAGATAAGGGAAGAATAACATTCAGATTTACGTGTTCGGTCTCAATTGATGAGACATACGTCACAGGCGGGCAAACAAAATTAATCCACTATTGTTAATTAAACTTTACAAGATTAAAGTTTTCTCAAGTTTATGAACCAACAATATTAGTCTTTTCACTCAATCTTTCTTTATCTCCCTTTAATCTTCTTTCTATAAATCATGAGTTGCATATGTCTCTCTCAGTTTCCAGCTATTACTGCTACAATAACATACAAACTGCTATAATATTATCGCTTTATTAATAGTATACAAAAGCAAACAAGCTTTACTAACTATAACTACCTTGTTATAACTAACTTGACCAAAGGTATTTATAACAACCACTAAAGCTTAACAAACTTTAGTTAGATGATTTGAGGCACATATTCACAATTCTCCACCTTGACTCAATATTAGAATAATTCAATCATTGTCTTTGTTCTCATGTACCAACTTTCTGCTTTACAGAAAATAATCTATTTCATGTATATATTCACAGCTCTCCACCTTGACTCAATATCAAAATAATTAATTCATAGCATTTCCTCTTCAAGAACATCTCAAGACATATTTTGATCTTGAATTGGACCTATGTTTATTTCCATTTGATCATTTCTTTTCAATTCTTCCTCTGGTCACATTCAGACTTTCAACATGATTATCATTCTTTGTGGTTCCAATAATTATTGCTCCATTTACCACAGAAGGCGCAAATTATTAAAACAGTATTGGGATCTGCAACCAGAATTAACCAACAAAACAGAAAAACAAACAATTGTAGATGAAAAACGAAAACGGAGAACGTTCTGGACAAAACTGAAATACCAGAACAGCCAGAAAAACAGAAAAATGAGAATGTTCTGGACAGAACTGAAAAATCAGTGTTCTCGATTGAATTAAACAAAAAGTAAAGAAGTATAAGGGAAGAATAACATCTAGATTTTGCGTGTTCGGTCTCAATTGATAAGACCTATGTCACGGGCTAGCAAGGAAGATTAATCCACTATTGTTAATTGAACTTTACAAGATTAAAGTCTTCTCAAGATTGAACTCCAAGTATCTATCATTGTTTATGAACTAGCAATACTAGCCTTTTCGCTCAATATTTATTTCTCTCCCTTTAATCTTCTTTCTCTTAATTTCTATAAATCCATAATTGCATACGCCTCTCTTAGTTTCCAGCTATTACTGCTACAATAACATACAAGTTGCTACAATATTACATCTTTATTTATTGTATACAAAAGCAAACAAGTTTTACTAACTATAACTACCTTGTTATAGCTAACATGGTCAAAGGTAGTTATAACAACCACTAAAGCTTAACCAACTTTAGTTGGATGATTTGAAGCATATATTCACAATAAGCCTATAAGACTCAAAACCAAACACATATTATTGTCTTTAAAAAAAGCACACAATTAGGATTTTAAAAAAACAATCACAATCAAAGTTGTTATTTTCACATCATTTCATTGATGTTAGCTGCATAACTACACTATATGAGAATCACATAGTAGCTGCATTTGATAAAAACAAATAAAAATTATAGGAGCAAATTTGGTGAAAAAAATTGTTAACAAACTTGGATTCAATAATTGGAAACCACAGAGTAGTTTCATTCACTGCAAATCGGAACCAACGAACTCCAAATTTGTGTATTAAACCCAATTTGCTGGTGTCATGATACGAGCCGTCATATTTCTATGCAATAATACCTCATATCTGGTGAATGCAACAATGCCTTATTTCATTACTGCATTATTACAATAGTTTATACAAATAGTTTATAACATGTCCATAAACTCTCAAAAATAGGTTATGTAAACAATTTATACGAAAACAGTTCGACTTAAATTCATCATTTGCTATAGAAATAGTCTATGCATATGCACTTATACAATAAGTGCTTATGCTATAAGTGTTTAATTAAGCAGGTTATATATACTAAACTTGAATCCATAAAGGAAAACTAATGAGACTACACATTGAAACACTGAATTAGGGTTTACACATAAATAAAGAGAGAATGTGAGGCAAATTAAAAATAGCAGTTAGTTAATTAGTTAATTACTATACTTTGTGGATTAGTCCATCGTCAATGATTGAACAACTCAACTTCTTGTACAATTCAAACAACGCCTCTATTTCATTCACACTAACCGCCACAAATCACAAATAATAATAATTAGGTTTTTCCTGAACAAAAAAAGAGCGAAAAAGGAAGGAATCGAGAAACGAACAAGGAGAATCGTTGGCGAGAGCAAGAAAATCGTCGAATGTAGAAGATAACTTCTCTTTCTGCTTCTGCTATGAACTACAGAAATCGAAGCAATCGGCTAAGCTATAAAACAAGGTTTCAGCTATTCCGATCAATGGAATGAAAACTGCACACACCGTTTCTCCAAAAGTCAAACTCGACCTCTGATAAACAACACAACACAATAAATTCAAAATTTGATTTATAATCAAACAGAAATTCGAATGTAAAGATTATAGAAAAATTGAATTGTTGTTTTTGAATTTCGAAAAAACCTTTTGAAAACGATTATGCCACCGAAAATATTAATGGGTTGAGTCGCGGACTAGGTCGCTCTCTTTAAGACGTTTCGAGGCACTGTCCAAAATTGTGCAAGGCATACTATCAACCACGAAGTCCCTAGGATAAAACAGCCCATATACTTTGTATCGAAATTCTACTGCTCTTTAAGACGTTTCGAGGCACTGTCCAAAATTGTGCAAGGCATACTATCAACCACGAAGTCCCTAGGATAAAACAGCCCATATACTCTGTATCGAAATTCTACTGCACTATAGAACACCGTTCTAGAATTACACCATCAATATGGCAGTCGTACGACTGAAACTCAAATATGGCACTAAGACCACTCGAAAGAAAGAGAAGAAAAAGTAAGAAGGGGGATAAGTGAGAAAAGCCTCAGATACAGAGAGCTTTTGGTGTGATTTTCCAACTGAGGAGAACCCTCTATTTATAGAGGAAATCCACAACTTGATTTGAGAAAATCATGGATCATCAGAACGTGCGCTCCAAGTAGTGGCCCTTAGAAACGTGCGCTCCAAGCCCCCAAAACGTGTGCTCCAAACTTAGGGATTTGACTCTGACTTTTGACCGGACAACAAGGGAAACGTGAGACCAAAGATTAGGGTTTTGACCGGGCAAAAACAGACGCACGAGGAAGACTGAATCAGATATGACTCGGTTGAGGGAAATTACGTAATTAACGTTTCAATTAGAGAAAAAACACAAACAATTAGTTAATTAAAATGATTAATTAATTTTCATGCAAAAATTAATAATACACCACGTAGCCAAAGCCAAAGCCAAGCCAGGTCGGGCCGGGCTGAACCGGGCCGGAAGGACGGACGACAGCAGCGCGCGCGCGCGTGTGTGGTGGTCAATATTGCTTGCGTTCTCCCTCCTTCACAAAATTGGGGTGCTCCTTGAGGCCCTTCCCAAGTTCATTACCTCCACCTTATATACCCTACTAGTGTTTCTCCAAAAGTCAAACTCGATCTCTCATAAACAACACAACACAACACAATAAATTCAAATTTTGATTTATAATAAAACAGAAATTCGAATGTAAATGTTATAGAAAAATTGAATTACCAGAGATACAATGTAGTCCATATCTCATCTCAATCTCAATCTCAATCTCATCATCGAGCAATGTGCAAAACTTCTCAAGGTATCACGATGCGTATTTCATACTCCATCAGTTTCACAACAATACTTTGTTTTTTTTTTTTATTAATTAGATTTTACTTGTATTTTTCATAAATTGGAATTTTGACAAAAAAAAATCTATAATTTGATTTTACCTGTATTTTAATGAATTTTAAATTATCGTGATTTCAAATGTGAACTCAACATATTCATTAAATAGGTTTAATAGTAAATTCGTCAAAAACCGATTTTTACGTAAATATACATTAGGCTAAATTACATTCGCGGTCCTTTAACTTAAGTCCAGGTAACGTTTGGGTCCTTTAACTTTTTTTTTCCCATTTAAGTATTTTATCTTTTGAAATAATTTCAATTTTACCCTTTAAGTGAGATTCCGTTAAGGCAACGTTAACAAATTCCATCATCCGTTTTCTTTCCAGTTTTTTCTCTTTGATATTTCTAAATCTCTTGTTTGGTATTCTCATCTCCACTGATTTCCATCTTCTCATTTTCGTCTTCTTATTTTCCTGTTTTCTTCTCTCATCTCCACTGATTTCCCTCTTCTCATCTCCGTGAAATCGTTCTCTGCGTGTTCTTATTTTCCTGTTTTTATTTTCCGTGAAATGCTATCGTCTTTGCGTTTTCTTCCTGAATCTCCGTGAAATCGTAAATTAATGATCTGAATCTTCTTGAATCGCGTTTTCTTCCTGAAGCTTCAAGAAATCGTAATCGCACATTGAGAGGAAAAGGTAACGTGTTTATGGATTCTGATGTTTAATGATCTGATTTATTTTAGGGTTTAGGTTTAGGGTTTAGTTGGGTTCTTATGGTATTTATTAGTTGCATGTGTTTGATTTTGAATGACTTTATTCTTACATGTGTTGATTATTTTGGGTCAAGGGTTTGTGGTCCACACATACATATTCCTTCCCGTTTTTCTAAGATTATGGGGTCAGATCTGTGGTAAAGAAGAAACTGAAAAGAGAAAAACGAGTGGGACAAGAGAAAAACACGCTTTCACGGAGATAAGAAGAGGGAAATCAGTGGAGATGAGAGAAGAAAACAGGAAAATAAGAAGACGAAAATGAGAAGAGGGAAATCAATGGAGATGAAATACCAAACAAGAGATTTAGAATATCAAAGAGAAAAAACTGGAAAGAAAACGGATGAGGGAATTTGTTAATGTTGCCTTAATGGAATCTCACTTAAAGGGTAAAATTGAAATTATTTCAAAAGATAAAATACTGAAATGGGAAAAAAAAAAGTTAAAGGACCAAAACGTTACCTGAACTTAAGTTAAAGGACCACAAATGTAATTTAGCCTATACATTAATAGACGAACTTATTTTACTATCGTTAGAGATGCTCTTAAGAATACGAGGGTTGAGATTAAAAGAAAATCCCAATAACAAACACAAGCAGTAGAATAAAAAAGCAAATAGTAATATATGAAATCATTTTTCAATAGTAATAATACCTCAAAAAATAAAATAAAATAATAATACCAGAAATAAAATTGTAAGTTCTCATATAATCTTATAATTCGTTTATTACATATATATTAATTGGACATTTTTTGCTGTCCAACTAGCTTATTATTACATAGTAAGTGTTTTAGGACTCTGTAGAATTCTAAAGAATACTAGGAGGCTTGCAACATATCAATGGTCTATGGCATGGCAGAACTGATGAGCACTCCTTCAAGATTGGTTTTTCATGTACACTATCAATGGCTCCAGCTAGTGTGCTAACAATAGCCAAAAGCAACACCAAAAACTTCAACACCATCTTTCCTGAAGTTTCCATTGTAATTCCTACTTGTTATTGTGCTATGTTAATGCAATGTTTTCTTATTTATACACCTGACAAAAATGTTCTCAGTTATATTTTACTATTAATTAGGTAGTAACTTACATTTTGACTACATAATTTGAATATTCAGTTTGATTTTTAGTCATTCGTCAGTCAAAAAAAATTTATGGTCTATGTTTTGACATAAAAACATTGTTAAAAGAATCCATAAATTTCCTTAATTAGTTTCACCTAATTCATATTTTGTGGAACGTAGCAGGTTTTTACTTTTTAATATCTGCACCCAACTAGTAAGAAAATAAATTGTACATATTAGATTTTTCTAATATATCAAGATTTAGATTTTTCTGTCTTGCACTCATTTATATATATAAAATAATAAATTCAAAAATTATATTTATTATAATTAATATAATAAGATAATTATTGTATAATAATAAAATAAAATAAATTATATTTTCTATAGTGAGAAAGTTATAATTTTTAATATTAAATATATTAAATCTATATATATAAATAAATTTAAAAATAACAATAATATTATTAGCAAGATAGATTCTAATGTTGTGGATATCAACGCCACAATAAACTTTAGTTAAAAATTAATCATTTAGAATTATCATAGTTCAATTTCTTACTAAACTAACTTTTGGTAAGACTTTATTTACCTTGTAATTGAATTCGGATTTACGAGGATTTGTTATCCAGAGAACTAGAAAAAAAAAATATTGAATGAAAATAATAATTACAAAGAATATTCATTTTATTTGATTCTATTGGCCCCATTTGTTACTATTTTAAAAAATTTAATTATGTAATTTTAATAAAAAAAAAACTTTAAATGAAAAATTAGTTTAAATAGTTTCTCATGAAAAATTGCCATAAGTATTTTATTTTTTTGTTATAATTTTTTTTGAATAATAAAATTTTAAAAAATAAAATAAAATGAGAAAGTATTTTGAATAACTAATCATAAAAATCATTTTTGAGAAATGTAATTTTTATTATATTAAAATCTCTAACAATTGAATGGGTAAGTAATTGAATATTGAAATTATTTTTTTAATCTATAATAATGAATTTAAAATAATTTCTATTATTTTAAAATAATTTGTCATAAAGATAATTTTTTAAAAATATAAAGTTAAAAATTAATGGTTAAATTTTTTTATAACAAATGGACCCATTGATTTAGAATTAACATTATAAAAAAAAGTTTTTTTTACCAACATTACTAAAGATATTTATTTAGAATCAATTGATATTTTTTCTTATAAGCAAATCTTAATATGGTTAAGTTAATAATTTTCTCTTTTATCAGAGTTTTGAACTTTGTTTATGGTTCCTCTCTATTTTTAAATTTTTTAGATTGACTCGAATCTCCTCCCATTTTAAAAAGTTGGTTTGAAAAACACCAATGAAACATTTATGACAAAGACATATTATAATCCATCTTACTAAATAATTTGTAATTCCCTATTTTATAATAAAATTACTAAAACTTATTAAAATTAAATATTTATTAAATTTAACATATCAATTTTTCTGTAGATTTTTAATTTGAAATCTTAATTTTGTTATTCTCTATCGATCCTCGTCGTTTTTCTCCTCTCTCGAGCCAATTACCATCGTTGTTGCCGTTATTGTTGCTACTACTAAACAAAAATTTAAATATAAAAGGTTCTGGAAAAATTGAATTAGCATAGACATTACCTTAAATAAAAATTTAAACTAAAAGATTTTGGAAAATTTGAATTTTCAATTATATATCATATTATCTCATCCTCACCCAACTTACAAAACTTCTCAAGCAATCATAATACATTTTAAACATTGTTTTTTGTTTTTTCGTTTTATTTTATTAATTAGATTTTACTTGCATCTTTCATAAATTGGAATTTTGACAAAAAAAAATCTATAATTAGATTTTATTTGTATTTTAATGAATTTTAAAATATCCTGATTTCAACTGCGAACTCAACATAGATTATTAAATAGAGTCTAATAACGATGATAAATTTATTATTATTAATAAATTAATAAATTAATAAATTAATAAAAAATGTAACAAATATCATTTTATTATTATTAAAATATGAAAGTATTTTTCCTTTATGAGAGACAAATCGACACAATTCCAATAGTAAACTCTTTAAAAATTGATTTTTACATAAG
The DNA here is from genome assembly GCA_002896215.2 of Cicer echinospermum. Lineage (NCBI taxonomy): Eukaryota > Viridiplantae > Streptophyta > Magnoliopsida > Fabales > Fabaceae > Cicer > Cicer echinospermum. Next base: position 45,083,174 of record PGTU02000008.1, read on the forward strand.
TATACTTTGACGGACGAACTTATTTTACTACCGTTGGAGATGTGTTAGAGATGCTCTTAAGAATACGAGGGTTGAGATTAAAAGAAAATCCCAGCAACAAACACAAGCAGTAAAATAAAAAAGCAAATAGTAATGTATGAAATCATTTTTCAATAGTAATAATACCTAAAAAAAAAACTAATAATACCAGAAATAAAATTGTAAGTTCTCATAATAAAATTGTAAGTTCTCATATAATCTTATAATTCGTTTATTACATATATATTAATTGGACATTTTTTGCTGTCCAACTAGCTTATTATTACATAGTAAGTGTTTTAGGACTCTGTAGAATTCTAAAGAGTACTAGGAGGCTTGCAACATATCAATGGTCTATGGCATGGCAGAACTGATGAGCACTCCTTCAAGATAGGTTTTTCATGTACATTATCAATGGCTCCAGCTAGTGTGCTAACAATAGCCAAAAGCAACACCAAAAACTTCAACACCATCTTTCCTGAAGTTTCCATTGTAATTCCTACTTGTTATTGTGCTATGTTAATGCAATGTTTTCTTATTTATACACTTGACAAAAATGTTCTCAGTTATATTTGACTATTAATTAAGTAGTAATTTACTTTTTAACTACATAATTTTTATATTCAGTTTGATTTTTAATCATTCGTTAGTCAAAAAAAAAATTATGGTCTCCTAATAGGTTTTTACTTTTCAACATCTACATCCAACTAGTAAGAAAATAATTGTACATATCAGATTTTTTTACCGTGAAATTTAAGTTTCCATTCTCGTCTATGACGAGATTTAGATTTTTCTGTCATGCACTCATTTATATATAAAATAATAAATTTAAAAATTATATTTATTATAATTAATATAAAAATAATTATTATCTAATAATAAAATTAAAAAAAATTAAATCATATTTTTTATAGAGAGGAAGTTATAATTTTTAATATTAAATCTATACATGTAAATAAAATTTAAAAATAACAATAATATTATTAGCAAAGTATATTCTAAAGCAGTGGATATCAACACCACAATAAACTTTACTTAAAAATTAATCATTTAGAATCGTCATAATTCAATTCCTTGCTAGAATAACTTTTGGTAAGGCTTTATTTACCTTGCAATTGAATTCTGATTTTCGAGTGTCTTGTTCTCCAGAGAACTAAAAAAAAAAAATATCGAATAAAAACAATAATCACAAAGAATATTCATTTTATTTGACTTTATTGGCCACATTTGTTACTATTTAAAAAAAAAAGCTTTTTAAATTTTTAATAAAAATAACTTTAAATGAAAAATTAGTTTAAATAATTTCTCATGAAAAATTGCCATAAGTATTTTATTTTATTTTTTATAAATTTTTTTGATAAATAAAATTTTAAAAAAAATTAAAATGAGAAAAGTATTTTGAGTAACTAATCATAAAAATCATTTTTGAGAAATTTAATTTTATTATATTAAAATCTCTAACAATGAATAGGTAAGTAATCGAATATCAAAATTATTTTTTTTAATCTATAATAATGAATTTAAAATAATTTTATTTTAAAATAATTTATCATAAAGATAATTTTTTTAAATATAAAGTTAAAAATTACCAACATTACTAAAGATATTTCTATTACTTTTTAATTTCTATTATTTTTACCAACATTACTAAAGATATTTATTAAGAATCAATTGATATTTTTCTTACAAGCAAATCTTAATATGTTTAAGTTAATAATTTTCTGTTTTATCAGAGTTTTGAACTTTGTTTATGGTTCTCTATTTTTAAATTTTTTAGATTGACTGGATTCTCCTCCCATTTTAAAAAGTTGGTTTGAAAAACACCAATCAAACATTTATGCCTAAGACATATACTAATCCATATTACTAAATAATTTGTAATTCCTTATTTTTATAATAAAATTACTAAAACTTATTAAAATTAAATATTTATCAAATTCAATCTTGGTGTCTAATTTGATCCTAGTTATTGAATTATTATCGAATTCTCTTTATTATTCTTGCCATAATGTCTGAGTGACATAACCTTTAATTTCAAAGTAACCCATAATTCCTTAGTGGATTTAAGATTAGAATTAAGCATTACTGTACAAGAATTTTCTCTTTTTAAAATATTGCCTCTACAACTAATTTAATTGGTTTCATGACCTACATCTATTTCTAGACTACAAATTCATGAATTTCTCATCTCAAATATTCGTAAAGTCCACTTCCGTTTCAAAATACGAATTGTAGAACATTTTAATGTTGATCAAGCAAGAAAAAGCATTAAGCACATAGATGAGAAAAATAATTTAATAAACTCATCCATATAACTAGAAATACAATCAGAAAAATAAGGGTTTTATTTTGTTACACTCATCCCTAACAAATAGGGTTTAGTTACTCATGACAGAGATACAAAAAGATAGAGATTGAAGAAGAATTACAAAAAAGATTCATGAATGATTCTTGATAAAACTGCTCCAATAGTGTTTGAAACAGTTGCTTTGAGTTTTTTATGTTAGGGCACAAGTATCCCAACTTCCTAATAGTAAAAAAGATCCCTAAAAAGTGAAAAATGCGTTTTTAAACATTCAGTCGCGTGCCACGCGCCCCAGGCGCAGAATTTGCACTTCAAGCGCGACTCGGCATATTCAAAAGCGCGACTAGTGCAGCTGTTGCGCTTCATGCGCCTGTTTGACGTTTTCTGTATTTTTCTCCTCTTTTGAGTCTTAATGGAATTCTGGTGTCTTCATGCAAGTTGTAGCTATGGATCTTAGATTTCATTTGCACTTCGTTTGACTCCACTTGGACATATGGCCGAAATACTCCACACATGTCATATTAATTTCTCACCAAAACTCAGCACTGCACTAATGCAAAGAAACAACGCAAAACTACGAAAATCTCTACTTAATCAAGGAAATAAGAACATAAACATTTAATTAAATCAAAGAACTAAAGTCAAAAAAAATATATCAAATAACTCTTCAAATTAACTAATGATTAAAGATAGATAAGACTAAAAACAATGAAAAATAGGACTTTTTATACAAATATCCTCTTTTTAAAATTTTAATACCAGATTGCCCCAATTCCAAAAAATAATACCAAAATGCCCTACTTTTTAGCCCAAGTTGCAGGTCGCACCCTGAGGATGCGACTTCCTGAAGAAAAAAAATTCAAACCTCACTAGATGGTCGCATCCTGGGGATGCGACCTCCTACTTGCTTAATTTTTTTTTTGTTCAATTTTGTTATTTATTTTTGGGTATATTATATTTGGTATATTATATTTATTATTATTAAATATTTTAAAAATAATTATAACATTAAAAAATACAAAATATTATTATAAATAATAAAATAATTAAATTAATAATATTATATAACTTTTAATAATTATTATAATAATAAAACAATAATAATAATAATAAAAATAAAAATAATAATAATTTTAATAATTTGCCAAAAAATCAAACTACTAATTAGAGGAAAAGAAAATACATTGTTATTTTATGGCAAAATATCAGGAACACACGTTTGTTTTAACAAATTATATATAACAACTTCCTCTATTTTTGGAAAATTAGTATAACAACTTCCTCCTCTTTTTTGGCACATTATTATAACAAATTCCTCCTATTTTTCTTATCTAATAAACAAAAATTAATGAAAATAATAATAATAATAATAATAATGATAAAATAAAAATTTGATGTATTTTTTCTTTCAATTTTCTGTTTTTTTTAATTTAATGTATTTTATTGGTTCAATTTAACTAATTTATTTTATTAATATAATCTACTTTATATTATTATTACTATTATTATTTTTATTAAAATTAGAATATTATAAAATTATTAGTATTATTTATTAATGTATTTTATTATTGTTTATTATTATTCTTGTTGTTTATTATTATTATTATTAATTATTATTATTATTATTATTATTATTTAAAAATTTATAATATTACTGAAATAATTATTATTATATTTTTCATAATAATATTTGATTTTTTAAATGTTTTAATTAATAGAATTTTCTTTTTATTATTAATTATTAAAATTATTATTAATTTTTATTATTTTTATTATTTCTATTATTTATAATAATTATTAAAAGTTATATAATATTATTAATTTAATTATTTTTATTATTTATATAATAATATTTTGTATTTTTTAATGTTATAATTATTTTTTAAAATATTTATAATAAAAATATAATATACCAAATAGAATTCCCAATAATAAATAACAAAATTGAACAAAAAATAAATATTAAGCAAGTAGGAGGTCGCATCACCAGGTTGCGACCTGCAACTGGGCTAAAAGTAGGACATTTTGGTATTATTTTTTGGAAGTGGGCAATCTGGTATTAAAATTTTAAAAAAGAGGATATTTGTATAAAAAACCCTGAAAATATGCATATGATGAATAGTTATCTCCTACTTATGGGCTGGGTCTGACTTATTTAATAAAAGACTAGACTCAGAACTATTTTTTAAGCCTATTTTGTTTAAATAGGTCAGACTCAGTCTTATAAAAAAATCTATTAGGCCTGACAGACCTATATATATATATATATATATATATATATATATATATATATATATATAATATATATATATATATTAATGTTATTTATTATTATTTATTAATAATATTATTTTCTATTTTAAAGTCTATCAATTAGGCAATCACTCAGTAGTGGTTCCATATTCGGTAGAGTTCAATATTCGATAACAATTCTATATTCAGTAATCGTTTCATATTCGGTAGTCGTTCAATTAGGCAATCACTTAGTAGTCGTTTCATATTTGTTTGAGAGGTAATAATGTCTGCATTTGTTTTAGGAAAAAATCTATTATTTGAAATCAAAAATCATTTTTTAGGGTTTAAATTGTGTTTGTTTCAGATTCTTTTTTAAATCATTTTGTTAGAAAAATCATTTTTTGTTTAATATGTATAGATACGTAAAATAACATTTAAATGTTTTTATGTTAATAAGGTTTTTAAATAGATTTTCTGGTCAGGCCAGACTTTTAAAAGGGTCAAACCAAGCCGGAAAAAAAACTATGATAGGCCGTAGCTCAGACTTAGGCCTAAAAAATTAATCGTAGCTCAGACTCAGGTGTTTCAAAGTCAGGCATAGCCTGGCTTATTCCCACCCCTATTGGCAAAAGTACGATTTTGCTTCTACGTATCTCCTGATGCGATAGAAAAATCAAAGCTACATAGTTCTTGGATAAGAAATACAAATGTATTGATTATTTTTAAAGAAAGTGTGTTTCATTATTGATTAAAAAAAAGTTATTTTGACGAAAGAAAATGAGTTTATTTAATTTGAATAATTACTTTAAAATATGAAGTTTAAGACTACTCAGTTGTACAACTCGCATCTCGAAAATTCAAGGATTATTTTATTATTTTTGTTATAAAAATAAACTTTAAAATCCTAAATTGTACCACTTGTGTTATAATCGCTCAAAAATTAATAAGATTCCACATCTAATTAATCATTTTAAAATAATTTTGTATATTTATTAAAAATAAAATGTATTTTAGAACTATCGTGATATAACAACTATGTCTATACATAAACCAAAATTGTATTTGACTTTTATTTTTGACAAGATTTTTTTTATAAAAATTTAATAATTTAATAAACATCTAATGCAAGTTGTCTTATTAAAGAAGAGAAAAAAAAAATACATGTTACAGCAGAGCTTAATAAAAAAGAATATATGCTTGCTAATTTCTATGTAACAACTTATTCTGTCTAAATAAAAAAGAATATTTAACTCCTACTGCTACAGAAAATAAAAGGTATATTTTCTCAGTTATATTTGACTTTTCAAATAGTTATAGAGACTACAAATGTGAGAGATGCAAGTCTGTGTATAACAGCAAAGGAGAAATGATTATACTCCTTTTCTTAATATCGAAGGATTAAGAAAAAATATTCTATTGAAAGCACGAAAAATGCAAACAATAATAGGAAATAATTTTTCAAATAAAAATATATGAAACAAAATTGTAATTTCTCAAATATAATCTTATAATTCAATTATTAAATACACATTATTACTTTCGAATTGGACATTTTCGGTGGCTCAACTAGATTATTTTATACAAGAGCTACAATGTTTTAGGACTTACTAGTAGCATTCTCAAGAATAGGAGGAGGATAATTGCAACATGGCAATGACTGTTGACTTATGGGCTATGGCATGGAAAAAATGGCAAGCAAACCTTTGGTTTTTCTTTAGTGAAGTTTCTATTATACCTCAACTTGTTCCATAAACAAATCTAACATATCAATTTATCGTGATGTGCTAGCTAATGAAATGTATACCTATTTATAATCATCAGAAGAATCAATCTCATGATTAAATATATTTGACTATGTTAAAATAACTTACTTCTCGATATTAAGGAATTTTATAACAATTGTTTAAATTCTAATGGCCCATTTAGTGAAAATATTTGTGATGGCATATACTTCTTTATATCAAATTTAATCCTAAGTGGTAAAGTTAGGTGGCAAGAATGTAGATCTCTTCCCCTTGACTAGAGAATTTGTATCAGGGAAATGAGGTACATTAATCAAGTCTTTCACATACCCTTCTTGTGTTACCCTCATTGGGTAAGTAACAAGGTGCACACCTTCCATGTCAATAATTTCTTCATTGTTGTATATTTCCCACATTTGATCTCCTATTGAGCACATCTTCTTCACACATTCCAAATTTTCTGGCTCTAGGAACAATTCATTGACACTATTTGTGTGCTCATACCATAGTGACATTCTATATGCATGAATATCACCAATGTCCATTTGTTTCTCAACTTCATCTTGAGTATATTGGAAGCATCCTATGGCTATCTCAGTGTCCCTTTTTCCATCCATTGATCTTTGATTCATATTTGCTGAACCTATTAATATGTATAGGTCATCCACTAGTGACATACATACATGCAACAAAACAATACTTAGTCAAACAATTATTTGGAATGAATATGGTGAAATAGATTTTTAAATTGAAAGTTTTAGAGGTCTATGCAACAACTCAATCGCAATTATTGTCGCATTAATTTACATTATAATATAATATCAGGGTTGAGAGTGTAAATGCGACCATTTTTGTAATTTAAAATTGTTCTGGCCTTAAGTCCAATATTGTTGTTTTGGTATTGTCCGTTTTGGTTCTTGTGTAAACCCTCATGATTTTATCCTTGTTAAAAGGCACCTCGAAGAATGTAGGAGTGTGAGTTTTTATAAACTACTCTTAGCCTTCTCAAGCAATTAATAGTAGTCTTATGTATTGAAATAGTAGCCTCCACTCGAGGCTAAGGGACTATGCGGCATGGTAGCCATCGTGTGTGGCTTAGACTCCATATTCGACGCGCCAATATTCCGACATCAAGTCTGTTATCGTTGTTTAGAAGTATTGTCCGCTTAGGGGTCTTATGTAAACCCTCATAGATTTATCCTTGCTAAAATGTGTCTAAGTAAACTGAAGACTATGATATATATATATATATATATATATATATAAATTACCCTTAACCTCAATTACCAAGAAATATCGATATACCAAAAATGTGTTTATGACTTCAAAAAATTAAAAACACTTGCATGAAAACAGCAAAAGATGGAAAAGAAAACAATAATTGACAAATAATATAATAGCACTAGTACCTATCATGAGCTTGGAATGAACATAAACCATGAATCTTCTATTTTTTTGTGCATTCCAATATTGTGTCTCGGGATAAGGAGAATCCAATGGAAGATACTCCCCTTTTCCCTTAACCTCCCTATTTGCAAGACAAAAGAAATTCAAGTAATCTCTTGGATGTCCTACTTCACCACTATCTTTAATTGCTTCTCCAATCAACCTATACATCATAGCCACAGTTTCTCTAGTCCAATGCAATATATCTTGAACAGATTCACTTTCAGGCACTCCTTCTGGCCACATTGGTATAACTATATACACTCCAAATCTCTCTTTTGCTTTAATCTTACTTACCACCTTAAGTGCAATTTCAATAGGAATTAAATTTGTGCATCCACAATTCTTATCTTTCTCCCACAATTGACACCCTCCAATAAAGTATTGGTTTTCAATGTATATAAACCTCTCAGCATGCCTAATTGCTTCAACATAAGCTTCATGTACACTATTTTCAACATTGAAATTTCCACACAAGTCACCAATTGAAACATAATCAATTGACCTATATACTTGAACTTTCCAATTACTTGCTATACAAGTAATTGAACTTGTCTTAGGGATGAGACTTTTTAGGGAACTAGTAGGGAATAAAAGAGAAGGGTCACATTGTTTTGTCCATCTTTGCTCAAAATTTGTTAAAACATCCCAAGCAGCCTCACCAATAACACAAGCATGAGCATCATGCCAAGGAACTCTTGGTCCTCCTTTGTTAAGGTTAGCTCCTTCAATGTTTGGTTGGTAAAAATCATAACAATGTGATTCCTTGATTAATGTTTGAAACAATGAATGTTGTTCTGTATCATATCTACCATCACACAAATCAAAACCACCAACAAAGCTCATAATTTCTCTATCACTAAAAGATTTGGGCACTTTGGTGTCCACTGTTATTGTCTTTTGATGATGAGCAAAGATTGTTGGGAACTTGTGGTGTAATCTAGGACACTTTTTGCATATTACTTTTGTGTGGTTGAAATAAGTAAAAGCATCCTCATCATGTGTGTTCATTGCACCTTTGTTCTTGATCAATGGTAAAGATGTTTCATCATCCCAAAGCATAACTCTCACAACCACTCCTTCATTTGCCTTCTTTTTCAATAGCTCACCTAAATTTAGTCCTCTTGCATGTTGGATTTCTGTATGAGGATCTCTAACCTGTCCAATAATCATAGACTTTAAAAATTGTACGACAATTGTAAAATCAAGATATGAAATGACATTGCATATCGTAAGCAGTTTAATTAATTCCTCATAACATAAACGCTTATCGTATAAGTGTTTATATATAGTTATTTTTATAAAAATGATAAAGTAAAGTTAAATTATTTTTATATAAGCAATTGTAGTTTTTTTGAAGTTATTCTGAGAGAATTTATAAAAATATAAAATAAAAATAAAAAAAGTTGAAAACAACTTAAAAATGTGATATAAGTTGTTTTGATATGCTCTCCAAATAGTCTCAGAGGTCCATATGTAAGCTAATAAGTTTAAATAAATGAATTCAAACAAGTCCTTAGAGCCATTTGTTATAGTATTTTCTTAAAAAAAAAATACTTTTTAAAGAAAAATCCTTTTAGAAGTTTAAATCAATCTATTTCAACTTTTTTACAACATCAGAATTGGAAGGGAGAAAAATCTAAATACTGATTCAATAATGAAGTTGTTTAAGTGTTTATTTGAAAAATCATTTTCAATTGATTTTCATATGATAAATAGACCAAAAAATACCAAGACTTAATTGCAGCTTTGGTTCTTCTATTTTGTTGAATCACAAAAGTAGTCTCTCCAGTTTTGCCCCTCAAATAGAATTTTGGTCCAAAATTTGATAAAGTGTCATTTTTTTAAGTCACACCGCACCATTTATGATCATAGATTTCATGTATAATTGTTGCATCACGAGATCTTGAGGCATAGTGTGACTTAACTAAGTACACAAAAAATGAAACTTTATCAAGTTTTGGATCAAAATTATGTTAGGGGGACCAAAACTATGGAGAAATAAAATGGGGGGACTATTTTCGCGATTCAACTAAAATAAGGGGACCAAAACTAAGCCAAATAACAACTACTTTTTTTTAGAAATCTATTAAAACAATTTCTCAATTATTAAATACAAAAATCACTTTTATAATCTATAACAAATGAACTCTTACCAAAACCATGTTAGGATTGAGGGACCAAGCTGCAATATAAACTATATACTTTGCACCCTCAATGGCTTTATAGACATCCTCCCAAAGGTTTTTGGGAGTACCACATGGATCAAAGGGAGGCTGGAAAGTATGAGAATGATGAGCCTCATGATAAAGTTTGACTTGACAATTGGATCTTAGTGGAAATGTTGCATCCCTCATCCCTTGAAATTCCTCATTGCTTAGTACATTTGCCAAACTTTGTTCCAATTTTGCATGCTTGAACCATAATATAAACTTCAATTTAAGTTTTGGGTTTGGTTTTTCATTTTCCATGAAGAGAGGGAATGATCCATTAATTATATTTTCTTCCTTTAAAAGTTGTTGGGCCTTGATATGGTATTTTCCTAATTTGGAATATGATGTTTTTAATGTAATGGTGATGAGTGAATCAGCTGGATGAGCACATTGAATATGAAAGGTTTGGTTCCAAACACGATTTCTTTCTTTGCTTGTTTTTGCAACCTTCTTGTTGTCTATCTTGATGGTCACATAAGTAGGGTTTCCATTTGTACATATGCACTGCAAAAAAAGAAGATAAATTCATGCGATTATATGAGTTTATGATTATGCTACAAAACTTTGAAAGTCTAGCTACACATATTAAGTTTGGTGAAATTCATTATCTGAATCAATCAAATATTCTTAATTTTGATTGAGTAAACAATCCTTTATTTTTTTGTCATATCCAAATCAAACCAAAATACTGATGAGCGGGTTGAGTTTAATCGTAAACCATAAAATAATTTTAAAATTTAAGCAAAGTGCACTTAAATGACTTATTCTTATAAAATTCTAGCACTTAAAATAATACTTACACATAATACATACACATGTTCACATCACATAGAAACATATGTGCCATTTGGGTGTGTGTTTGTGGGAGATTATGCTTACATTGAAGGGGAAAAAAGGGGCATAAGGTGAGGCATTGAAGATGGTAGCCTCAATTGTTCCATGGATGAGTTTAGGTGTTTCCTCCATTTCCTTAATTAACTCTTAAACTTCAAATTTTCACATAAAAATAAAAGGGCCGAGGTATAAAGTACTATAGAATTTGTGTTGACATATGAAGAATATGGTGTCAATTTACCACTATCAATTGTTGCGTTTACATATATATATATATATATAGGAAAGTTAAGTTTACTAGTTGCAGAAGAAAAATTAAATGGAACCTTGGAATGCAATTGAAAGTTGGCATCTCGAGAAGACTTGTATAACTTTGCACTCACATACACACACAATCCAACCTTTAAGTATTTGCCATCACAATTTTTAGCTTGAAGCTAAGTTTCTTAGACCCAAATCAAAATTTAGAGTAATCAATACGAACAAGTGAAAATACTTGACAAAAATCCTCGGTGCATTACATCACCATCATCATAATCATATCCTAGTCAATTAAACAGTTACTGATTTCTTAGGATACTAACATAATTTTTTTATAATTAGGCCAAATTTTTTTTATAATCAACTATTAGTGGCTTGGTTCCTTTTTTTAATATGGGAGGAGAGGGATAAAAAATCTCTCCTAAACTTAGTTTAGCTTCTCTCTAGAAGTGAGGGATTTTAAAACTAAATACATTTATATTTAACGGGACCTTAGATATTATAAGTGTAAAAAAATGTAATTAATTATAGATTTTTCTTACATTAAAATATCTCTCCTCTCATTGTCGAATCAAACACAAAGCATTTCAAAATTTCTCATCCTAAATCTAAACCCTAAACCTTTGTAATAAAAATTTTGATGCCACAGAGACTACACCGATAAAAAGAAGTCCTTCTATACTAGTCATGAATAACAGACTTCCCATAGTTTAATATAGTCAACGCTGCAACAGCACTTGGACTGTAATCAGGAAATGTTCTCATCAAATTTTGCATTGCCAGGTTGTGCTTTGTGCTTTTTGAAGGCATTAAAAGCTTGACAAACTTTTGCGCTGCAGTTATCTGTTCTTCACGACCAACATGATCATGTACTAAATCTCTGCAAAATAAAGCCATGACCTAATGTCAAAAATGAGAAATATTCCCTGCAACTAATATATTCTAAGGTTTCGAGACATTCAGAATTAGTAATGCAAAATGAAATAATTGTCAGCCTTACTTGAGCAATAAGGCTAGGTTTTCTGGTTTGCAAGATGAAAAGAGTACTTCGGGAATAATGGCTGAATCCAAAAGAATATTGGGAAGTGATATGTATTGTATCTTAGCTTTGTACCTAATAAACCATTCAGTCAAAATATGGGCACGATATGCCACGACACAAGGTAAGCGCGCAAGCTGCAGCTCCACGGCTACTGTCCCGGATGTGCACAACGCAACTCTACTAGCCTGCAATGTGTTGGTTCAAATTAACTAGGCACAAAAAATGCAACATTCATGCACAATATGTAAGAATTTTAATGCAGGTCTAATAAACAATAATAGTTGGATTGAATTGAATATAGATACATTAACATTGTTAGTCAAATGCATCTAAAGTAATTCCAGTGCCATAAAAACAAGGTACTTTGGTCATACCTAACCTAACATGTGTTCCTATTTAACATAATTTGGTATTGGTATAGACTATAGAGAGCTATGGATTCGAGTAAGTTGAACACAAAATAGAGGAGACTAGGAGAATTAGCAGTTATTATGTTATTACAAGTTTAGGTTCATGTATTCAATTAGACATCCTCTAGAAGTTGATAAAACTAGAGTCTGTAATCATTCTACAATTGACAACTGCCAGGAGCAGACATCAGAGGTGTTAAACAAATTTTCTAATGCTGCTACAAGTTTAGACATAATGAATTGAAAAGAACTATTATGCAAATGAAAGTCTAGTGGGACAGCAGGGCGTACACTAAAAGCATCATATCTCAGCTGTGTTGTTCTGCCTGGAATCAATACAACAGGCACAGGCCATCTGTGAACAGCACCAGCAATGAAGTTTTCCACATGTTCATTAGGTGCAATATGAATGACTGTCATCAACTGTGGAACACTTTCTTTCAGTAGTTCCATTGTGTTAGCGAAGATGGGAAGCATCCGACTGACTTCTTGTATTCTGCTTCCAGGTAGCAAACTAATAACAGTGGCTCCTTTTAAAGTTAAAGTCGATGAGATGATAAAGCAAACTATAACTTCAATTTAAACAAAATTGTGTAAAGAGTATCTAGATAATGGTTCTCATGACCCTTCTCTTTCCAAACTTAACTTAAACTTCAGGTTCAAAATGTGGCCTTGGCATATTATGTTAAAGCAAATATCCACACAAACAAGAATGAAAATAATAAACAAATACTTATCTCAGAAATGAAAGTCAGTAAAGTAATAGAATGGAAATGTTTCTTACTCAATAGTTATAAAATCTTAAGCATATTCTTTTACATAGTTACTTTTGGGTACCGGAAAGAATCAATAAATTAGTACATTTTCCGAAAAGATATTTGAGCTTGTGGAGCTTTGTTTGGTTACAGTTTAGAATTACCTGGAGGCACTTCATGTTTCCTCCGGAAGTCTTCACCATTTCCTTCGGCCTTCCATTCATTGATTGAGAAACTGTTTCTCTGAAAAATATCGAGAATTATTGACAAAACTCAAACATAAAGTTCAACTAGACGAAAAATATAGAAAAATAGGTAACAAGGATTACAAATATATACATCCCTGGTAAACACATATAATCTTTGCTATAGAGCTAGTGAGAGCATATGCAAAGGTCCTAAAACACTACAACGCTCATACCAAATTCAACTCCATAACGTCCTCCAAGACAGGATGCCCTACAAAGGTTGCAGATAATCCATTCAACCTACAAACTTCTTCCTCATTAGGAAGTATGCAAAACAGATGATCCACAAAGTCTGCCAACCCTCTGAGCCTTGCTTCACCTCCTTTCCATGCCCAGAACGACGGCGCTACATAGTGAAAATGTGCCGGTAAATGCAACTTTTGCTGCCTGCATCTAGCTGCAAAATGCATTCCCCCATTTGCATACAGCATACCTCTAAATAAAATATCCACGACAGATTTTCTATCAATGTAGTAGGAACATTAATTTAGTAGTTTGTACCTCTTAGCTGTTTCAAGAACCGAAAAGAAAAACCCTTAGAATCAACTGTTAATACGACATGAGGCTCAAATAGAGAAGCTGCTTTTACAGTTTCATTCAGTCTCGCCTGAAAATTAAACGCACACAGAATACAAGTGTTACACACAAGCTTTAAATAAGATTCAAAATAAGGTAAAAGGATAAGATCCCCAGATACCTAAGCTATAGTAGCAATCAAGTACTCTGTAGCACCAAAACTTCTTATTGAAGGTGTTGTCCGACTCTGACACCGACATATTGATTACATTCAATTTATTCATTTTCTCAAATTATTACTGGTGTCGACGTGTCAGGATATATGCTTCATAGATCACTACTATAAGGGTGTTTGCTTATAAAATACAGTAACTTTTTTTTTATGGTATACCTATAAACAATTTTCAGCTAATTTACACAGGCTCTCCAAGAAAGCATAAGGGAAACAACTTATACAAAGGTTATGCAGAGTTTATCTCTTCACCTCTTATATTTTAAAAATAACTTACACATAAGTTCTTATATGACTTAATTAAGCTGATCACTTAAACACACCCTATTTCCAAAACTATACCTATTTTGAAACAGAACATAATTAGTTTCATCCTATGTAGCAATGACAATTTTAATGAATGTGTGTCCCAATGTCTGTCTCACAGCGACACATTGATTATATTCAATAATTCATTTTCTCAAATTATTACCGGTGTCAAGATCTCAGCTGTGTCTTTGTCATTATCAATGTTTCACAGGTTACATGACATAAATCCAAGCATGCAGTAAAAAAGTGATGTTGTGTTTAACAAATGCAGTTATAAAGAACCTCACTTTAATTGTATAGAAATGAGGCAATAGTTCCCAAATTCCCATTACTGAGATATCCTCAATAGGAAACAAAGATTGCAATCCTTCACTTTTCATCTTAGTCCTGAAATATATTAAACATTAAAAATGAATAACATTTTTCTTCATGTTCTTTATGTTTAAATATTTAGAAGGAAAATGTTACCCTCCGATGCCGGCAAAGCGAAGAGGGAAAGGAGATAGAAGTTTAAGAGAAGACATGAGACGAGAAGCGATAGAATCACCGGAAACCTCGCCGGCAACAATGAAAACCCTAAGTTCGCCATCTCTTGCAGCCATATCCATAGGAGCAATGACCCTCGCGTGAGAAGAAGAAGAAGAAGAAGAACAAGAAAAAGAGATCGTAACATTGTTTAGTGGGTTCCATTTCCAATTCCATTTGCTTGTTCTAAACAAAGCTTTGGCACAGAACATTGCAAATACGTTCAACACTGTTGTTTGCTAATGCGCTTCAACTTTTGTTTTTTCAAATGTCAAATGGTTTTATGGGCTTGGGCCGTTTATGGCCCACTTTGTAAACGATTGATTAAATATTAATAAAACGGAAATTTTACTCTATACCTATACTTTCACAATTTTTTAAAATTGTCAAATTTACCGTTAAATTTTTTTTATTATTTTACAAATTTAATTTTTTTTCTTTTTTATCATCCAAAAAAATTTCGAAACAACCCATTCAAGTTTTTCGGTGTGTAATTTTTTTTAAATTTATAAAAAATTTAATCTATGTTCCACTGCAGTATATTAAAAGTTTTTCAATGCTGATTTTTTTAAAGAAAATATGTTTTAATTTTTGAAAAACTTAGGAGTTTTAAGTTTTATTGAATAAGTTGTGTACTCGAAAATTCAAAGTTTTTTCAGGTACAAACGATTTTTAAACTAAAATTTTCAAATTTTCCTTGATATATATATGAGCTTATGACGGAAAATTTGAAAACGATTTTTAAACTTTTTTTTAATCAATAATTAAGTTAATTTTTTATTAATTTATTTGTGTCACCATTTATATATTACATATTAAAAGTTGAATATTAAATCAATAATACTAATACATTTGTTTATTCAATATAGTCCTCAATGGTTATATAAATTATCTTCGTGATTAAAAATTATAACAGAACAAAAAGAACAAAAGTACAAAATTTAAAAGTTTGGTTATATTAAATTTATAACCTAATCAAATTGATTTAAGTCATTTCTTCAATTATATATACTTTAAAAAAAAATATCTTTTTGTCAAAAGTTTTGGATAATATATTATTTATAGAATAAAATATAAGCAAAATTGTAGTTTAAAAGTTAATGTATTTTGACTAAATGTTTAACTATATACATCAACTTTTCAACTATTATTTTTTTTTTATATTTTATTTCAGAAGAAGTTAAAGGTTAATTTTTCAAAGTATAAAAATCCGTTAAAAATATCTTGGTTTTTTTAAGTTCATAGTAATATTTTAGTAAAAAATTATATTATTTTAAAATTCTTTTTTAACTTTTCAGAATGCAACATTAATTATTTATTAATTTATTGTAGTCAATGTCATTTTTTCTTTTTCAATCGACATTAAAATAATTTAATCTTTTTTTAGGACATTAGTGATCTTAAAAAACATTGATGAGAAGACCACCACTTTCAATAATTTTTAAGTGAATGCTCATTAAATTCTCAAAATTTATTACTTTTTAATTTTTTATCGAGTTTTAATTTTTAATAATATAAAATACACTATCAAATCATATTCAGTACATTTGAAATTGGAAAAACAAACACACAAAGGATCAACATTCACCTAAATTTTTACAATGAACCTTTTTAACATTAGAAAATCATCTGATTGGGTGATGATTGGTGAAGGTGGGGCTTAAGGCATATGCCCTGATAACTTGCCTTACAGCCCTTCCTGGAGTCATGATCTGCTGTCACTACAAAATGTGTAGTGTGGTTAGTTGGAAGATGAAATTAATAAAGCAAAGATGGGTTTTTGTATCCCACTATCCAATCACTTCACTACTTCTAGTCTCTGTCGTTTACAACACAACAAATACTAAAAAATCACAATCGGGTTTGGCATGAAACATGGACTACAAATATTGATGCATGATAGATAATATATTGTTTTTCACCTCTACTTAGGTCGCACAAGGTAGAGTAATAAATAGTAAGCATGGTACCATTATCAAATTTAGAAAAAATAATTCAAGACACCTAATTTTTTTATATTTATTGATTAATTGTGTGTAAAAATGTGTTTAAGTCAGTTGAGTGAATGATTAATTTAAATCACATTAAAAATTTAGATTAATTATATAGTTGAATTTATCATTTTTTTATTATAATTGAATTAACCGTATTTATACGTAGATGTCTATATAAAAAAATATTAATTTATACCAAACAAAAAAGTTGAAAAAAGAAGGAAGATTATAAGATAGATAACTCTAACACCTCCACCAATGATTTCTTTAAAATTTAGAATTGACTCTGTAATCAACTATTTATAATAAAACAAATCATCATTCTTAGCATTTAAAAAAAAAAAACATCATTCATACCATTTAACACCATCTCCATATATCATTATTGTGAAATCTAACATTCAAAACTTAATGTTTTCTTGTAAATTTTATTTTTTTTAAGTTTTCTCTAGTTTAAGAATATAACAAATTTCGTGCTATAATTATAAGTTAAGATGCAATGAATATTTCTTATAAAAACAAAATCTAATGAAGAATATTTTTCTAATCTACACTATGAGATGAAGAAATTGAAGGAAAACAAAAAACAAAAGAAATGTCACCATAAGCTAAGTGTAATTGTAAACTAACTTTTCAAGTACACTGTTTTATAAGAATTTGATTGTATCCCCTTTTTTTTCTCCTTCACATTTAAAGAAGATAAACACACAATATATTTTTTTTATTAATTTTTATTTTTGTGTATAAAATTTATTAAAATTATTGTTGTGTCTATTTCTCTCCAAACGTAAGAGAAAAAATACTAGAAAAATAAAGAAGAATTCAAAGTTGGTTTATAAATACTTACTTTTAATCCATCACTGCACCATTTAGACTTGGGATGGGAAAATTAGAATTATAACGATTATCATCACATATCAAGACCGACTAAACCTCAATAAATCAAGACAATTATTTTAGGATATCAAAAAAATCTTACATTGCTTAAAAATCGTAGTTGAAGATAGTTTTATAAAAACCAAATTCTTTGAATCCACCGAAACGTCTTTTAAAGATAAAATTATGAAGATGCACAATTATGAATAACTTAGAGACAATATCTTAGAAAAATAGTACTGCAAAAAATAATCCTTTTGATCTTATATATAAGATAGTTTTTTGATTTTATATATACAAAAAGTTATGACTATTAAGTTGCATTTATAATTCAAATTACTTTTATATTCATGTTTAAGATTTGTCTTTTTAATATTATTAGTAGAGATTTAATGTCTCACAGTTTTTAATAAAGTATTTATGTAAAAATTATCAAAAAAAAAGTTAAAACAATTAATGAATGCATTGATTGATTTTAATTTTTTTTTCTCTTATAAAGTAAGTCGCTAACAATAAAACTTTTGCCTCTATATTAAATTCAAGTATAAGAATTGAGGGGACTGATCAAAAAGATCAAATATGAAATTGATGCAAAAACCAATAAATAGTTTTTCGAGCGTGTCTTTTATTAGTATCATTGTCAACTAAGGTAATTAACATGAAACATATTCGATGACCAAACAAACTAATTAAATATATATTTAAAGATTAAACTTGACAAATAAAATATAATTCAAAAATAATTTTGTAAAAACATTTTAGTAAAATTATCTCACATATTTGAAAATTAAAATGATGAATTATTAATCTATAAGACATAACTCGACCAATAAACACTGATATCGTTAAATTAAATATACAAAATTTTATGGATGTGAGTAAAATTACCTTACTAACTATTTACGTGCTAAATTTCCCATTCATCAAATAGTTTCAACACTACAACCAAGGAAGAAAGCAACACCAACCTCTTTCCAAATTTGACAACAATAAAACTTATTATAAACGTATGCACTCGTTTGGAAACAACATTTCAATCATCTACCTATCTAACTCACAAAAAGAAATGCAAATCCAAGAGCAAAAATCAAATAAAAAGCTCAAATTATTACCATCCACATCACATCCTCCAAAACCCATAGAAATACAATTCATATTGTCTAAAGTTGGCACAATCAAACATTAACACAATGGATATATCCAACATTGAATCATAATTAGATTATCCTTATTTGAATGTAAATTTTTTATTTAAAAAAGTAAAATAAAATACTAAGTTTAAATTTATATTGTCTGATCTCAATCAAATGATCGCCAATATATCAATTTTATAAATGTATGATTTTTCAATATTAAGAGATAATGATTTCATAATAACACACTCATTCATAAAAACATAAAAAAAAAGTCACAAAACCATAGGACCCAACAACTTGTATAATTATTAAACTTGTTGTAGTAAGCATTTCATTTCTTCATATTGCAATGGTTTCCACCACCATGACAACAACCTACGGCACAATCCCAACACCACCAAAACTCGAATACATAGCACGCGGAAAACAAAGAATCAAAGCTGGCTTAGGAACACGTCGAGCATGGAAAACCATGTTCGATCTCCGATCACTCGGCATCCCCTCCAACATCATACCAGAATCAATTTCACGAATTCGTGTGAACATCTCTTACTTCCGCATGAACTACACAATGGTGCTGCTTCTTATTCTGTTTCTGAGTCTTTTATGGCACCCAATTTCGCTGATTGTTTTCGTTCTTCTAATGGCGGCGTGGTTGTTTCTTTACTTTTTGCGTGATCAACCGGTGATTCTGTGGGGTCGACTTGTTGATGATAGACTTGTGGTTGTTCTTATGGCTTTTGTTACGGTTGCTCTGTTGCTTCTCACGCACGCTACTGTTAATATTGTTGTTGCTGTTTTTGTTGCTCTTCTGGTTGTGTTGGTGCATGCTGTGTTTAGGAAGACAGAGGATTTGTTGTTTGAGGAGGAAGAAGAAGTTATTGTTTCTGTTGCTTCATGATTATGTTCTCTTATTTCATTATTAATTCATCGTGGTTTTTCATTTTTGTTGTGTGTGGATTTTAGTAAACTAAATGTGTTTATTTTATTTTATTTTGGAGGGATTGGGGGGTGTTTAAAATGCATCTGTGACAACAATTAATGTAAATGAAGCTGATCTTTTCGTTAATTATTTGAGTTTGGTCAACTTCGTATGTTAATAAACAAACGAATTCAAGTTTAAAATTGAACTCAATTAATTAAATGAGTTAAACTCAAACTTTGCGGTGGTAAACTACTTGTTTATATATGAAACTTGGGAGGTGAATCAAGATTAGAACCAGATAAGATATATGTTGATCACTTTAATAGTTTATTTTTCATTCTTCAATTAAAACCTCAACTTACAAGTGCTCTAACAATAACACATTTTAAAAGTGATCAATATATATGTTATATGAACTTGATTATGGACGACCACTACACTGATCTTCTTGGTGACTATCATCGACGTTTATCACTTTGACAACCACCACTCAAGTCACTCATCAATCATCACTCCACCACCTTTAACCAATCTGTCTCCCTCTTGCCACAACTTCGATCTTCAACTATTTTCAATCAGTCCCTTTGACCATTATAACTACCATCGATTAACTCTCCAACTACTATCTCAGAAGCTTTGTCTAAAATTCCAAAAAAAATTACCACTATTATTTTAAATGAATTATAAATTTTTAATATTTAAATTATTTTACTAAAAATAAAAAATTATATTCTTTAAATATCATAGATTTCAAATAAGTAGTAGTAAAATTCACGTGTCAAGAAAATCATAAATATTGTTAAGATAATTATCTCAATGACGTATTGGAAGTAACTTTTATTGTGTTTGCAAATCTATAACATCAAAATTATTATTTTTATTGTTTTTTTATACTATATTATTTTATTGTCATTTTTTAATTATTTTTTATAAAATTTAAAAATAATATATTCACGATGTAAAATTATTTTATACTGTTTTCCAATTATAATCATGTAACTTACACAACATATTTATAAATTTTTAATCAAATATAATTATTAAATTTGTATTGGCGTGATAAGTTATTATTAGTTGTGACTATAAACTTATTTTACATTGCATCACCTTTTTATCCATTTTTATATTTTAATTTATTTTTTCAACTAAAAGTTAACTTAAAATTGATTTTTTAAAAGAAAAAAAAATCAATTTTAATTAACTTTAAAAATTAAAAATTTCAAGTTAGACAAACGACACTTACACAACGAAAATGGATTTCGTATCCTTTGGTTACAACAAGACCTAACCCGAGGAGTCAGTAGCTCTCAACCCCGTCTTCGTCGTCACACGTTCAAGTCCAGTCCTTCTCCGGCCACCGTCTTCACCGCCTCTCACGACAGTTCTCACCAATTCATCTTCACCGGCGCAACACTTCGAATGGCTCTACCGCCATTCGATCCATATTACATGTACCAGTCAGATGAACGGAGCAACATCAACACACTCTTCGTCTCCGGTCTCCCAGACGACGTGAAGGCGCGTGAAATCCACAACCTCTTCCGTCGCCGCCCAGGCTTCGACTCCTGCCAACTCAAGTACACCGGCCGCGCCAACCAGGTACTCAATTTCAGTTCGATTCTCAACAAAGGAAACTTCTATTCAATTGAATGTTGCAGTTTCAACGGAGATTGAAACTTGATGAAAATTCGCTTTTGTTTTTAGGTCGTTGCATTTGCTACGTTTTTCAATCATCAGGCAGCAATGGCAGCGTTGCACGCCCTAAATGTGAGTGCCTAGTTTCAAATTTCACCATCCAAGATGAATACTCAGAGTTAGGAATTTAGTTGAAGATATTAGATAGCTTAATTTTTCTATATTACAGTTATCTGTTTTCATTATTGTTCCTTGGAGTAAACATTTTGGTGCCATATGTTACGATTGAATATTTTGTTAGTAGTTTGGGAAGTTAGTTAGTTGGTTAGTACTGTTAAGATTGGATATTTTTGTATTAGAGATAGTTAGTTTGTACAATCTCTACTAGCTCTCTCTATAGAACATTTCATGTATTCTTTTGGTATCTTTTATAATCATTCAACATGAAATATTCTAAGGAATTTTTATTTGTATTAGGATCTCAAACTTATTTTCAATATAAGATGAATCTTCAACTCTATGATTACTAATACTATCTTCTCCCTTTCTGGACTAAGGGAATCATTAAAAGAGTGGAGCAACTTTATCTTGTGATATAATCACTTATAGGTCTTAGATATACTTAAAATGGCTTATGACATGTCTATTGTCTATAAGTTGTTTTCATGTTATTTTCAGTAAGCTCTTCAAAGCAACTTATGCGTAAGCATTTAATTAGGATTGAGTTATCTTATCTACTGGCATAAACACTTATGAGATTGTTTGGGAGAGTTATGGAAATAACTTATGACATGTCCATCAACTGTTTTTAGCTTATTTTCATAAGCTCTCCAAGATAGCTTATGGTGAAAATAGTTTGACATTTTTTTGGTTATAGAAATAATTGATATATACACAAACATGCACTTATGTGGTCAACGCTTATGGTATACACACTTAATTAAGATGATTATTCAAATTGCTTATTGAATAAACATTTAATTAAACTGTTTAAGTTTAACGAAATGCTTTCTGAAGTGATATTGTAGAAGCTATGAACTGAACTGCACCCCGTAAGAATATGTTAATTTCAGTGACTTGACACATAGTCTTACTCTGAAGGAAGTCCTAGGAGTTTTAGGGGATTGTTGTATATGCTTCAAATTTGTGATTCAATTGTGGTGGTATGATAGATAATAAAATAAAATGGGTAATATTTTACAAATAAAATGTTTACAATATATAGAAGCTGGTCTTAGATCTAATATCTTTTTTACTTGATGATTGTCAGGGTGTGAAATTTGATCCTCAATATGGGTCTGTTTTACATATTGAACTTGCCAGGTCAAACTCTAGGAGGAAGCGAAAACCAGGTATATATATTATGCATGCTTGGTAGGGATGAATATGGACAACAAGACGAGGAATAGAATACATGAAATTATCAACTATCAAGCTGTAATGCATATATAGAATTTAGATATATTCTTATTTTCACATATTGAGGATGAATTAAGGCTAAACTATTTTCATATATGATGTAAGCTGTTTTCATAAGATTAAGCAATCTTGGACAGAGGAATGCTACAGTCACACGTTCAAACACACGCCTTCGAACACTCGCTTTAGTATGCTGGCACGTCACTCTTCTCATTAAATCTTTAATAGGCAACCGGCACAACTGATTTGAAGTTTGCTCATATCTCTTTCTCTCTCTACCAACCAACCACTAACATCCCTCAACCTCGCCTCTTGCTCTCCTTGGATGATTTGCTTTTGGAATCTGGTTCCAATAAGTGGTGTAGAAATTGTGGTTTACGATAAGGAGAACAGAGGTCGAAAAACGGCTTGCAAGAGATGGCAGAGGTGACAAGGTCCGCCGTCAGATGGAACGTAAACCAGACCAGAACAATGGAAGTCGAAAAGCTCACATAGGAAGACTAAGATCTGGTTTTCGATCGTGAAAAGCTAGAGAGAATTTACTATTTTTAGAGAGAGAAAGGTGATTTTGATTCTCAAAAGCTATGGTTGATATAAGTATGTAGGAGAACGAAAATGTTAAAATGAGAGGAAAAGATATAAGTAATAGTTGTTGGAAGAAGAAATGTTTGAGTGTGATGCTGGAAAAAATGAAAGATGATGGAGGAGGGTTTGCTATGGAGGTAGCTTGGATGGGTACTGAATTATCAAGAAAAAAAGATAAATAAATAGGTCAACTTACAGAACCGGTTAACATGTGAGTGGTTAAAAGAAATGGGTAGCGTGGCACTCTATTTGAGCGTGTGGTTAAAAGTGAGTGTCTAAATGTTTGTCCATAGCATTACTCTCCTGGCCATCTTAATGAAATAAGCTGAAAATAACTCATAGACATGTCATAAGCTATTTTTATGAGCTTTTCCAAACACTACTTACACATGCTCATGACATAAGATTAGCCTATATTAGCTATTACTTTTACTGTTTATAATTTTACGGTTTTTCCAGGATGATTAGTGGTTTTATTTTGCACACACAGGTGGTGGAGTCTATGTGGTTATAGATAAAAGGTCAAAGGGGGAAGCCAATATTCAAGGATCGTCAAGTGATGATGGTGACGTTACTTTAACTATAAGTTCGAAGCAACATAGATATCTATTATTCTGAAATGACTATGATGATAATATGGCTTGCTACTGTTTTATTGTCGAGTCTTTATATTACACCATAGATATTTGTCCCTTTCAATATAAATTTGGTGGCTGGTATTAGAATATGAAGAGGGAAATAGTAGAAAAAGGTATTTCCGTAGTTAGGTTTCATATTCTTGCCCCTCTTATTGTTGTTGCTCACCTGCACATGTTTTCGCGTTTAGGTGAAAGTGAACCTGACGAACCATCGGAAAATGGCAGCAGCCATGGTGATGTAGCAAACACACAAAGGTTGAAAGTACAATTAATTTAAATTTTGTTTTCCATAGCTCAGAAGTTCAAAGTTCTGCAAATTGTTAACACAAACAAAAAATGAATAATAAAGTTATACAAGTATTTTAAATTTTGTTTTAGTTTACTAAGTTTTTTATATTTTGTGCTTGTGTGTAGTGGTGATACTGCTGCTGTTGGCTCTGACAGTGTTGCACCTGTGGCAAGTGTAAGTGAAATACAGCATTAGCAGTATATTGGAACTTAGAGTTCTTTAGCCTTCTGCATTTGTCAAAATTATAAAGCATCCAATAATTTTTCTCTCATCAAATGCTGCTCACAGAACTTGTTCCGTTCAGTGTTTCGGCCAAACCATTATGCAGCAGATGCAAAATTGTGTAGTTTGTAAAATGTGTCTTTTCATTTTCCTATTATGAACTTATGTATTACTTTTTTTTCAAATTGGCTGCAGGAGCAACACAAAAAGGGTGGTGGTGATGGAGGACCATGTTCCACTCTTTTTATTGCAAACCTTGGTCCAAACTGCACTGAGGATGAATTAAAGCAAGCTTTTTCTGTGTAAGTTACTGCTTTTATTTCTTATTAATGGATTCACTAAGGACCTGGACCTCTAGTATTGTTAATAAAATTGTAAAAGTGTTCAACCTGCTGGACGCAGGTTCTTGTTAAATCTATATTCTGCGTTGTTCATCATCTACTTGCTTTTGATTACAGAACTTAATGTTTTCAATCCATTTTTCCAGGTATGCTGGATTCAACTTGGTCAAAATGCGTTCTAGAGGAGGAATGCCTGTAGCATTTGCTGATTTTGAGGTAAGTCGGTGTTTTTTTTTTATATTTAACCTTCAGCAATTTGAGGGTTACAACAGTAAATTTGTTGGTCCTATTCTTTTCCATAAGTTCTTCAGTTACTCTTTTCTTTGTAGTGATGTGCTGGGCTCTTTGAAAAGAAACTCTACCTTTAAATATAATATGATATGATAATTGATCATGGTCTTCTAGTCGTGTCATGAGTTTAAGTTTCTGAAAATTTGATTTTTCATATTGGCATACATGATACATCAGTTAGAGATATGAAATTTATCTGGAAACTGTAGCTGTACAACCTCAGCTGATATAATTGTCTAGTGCAACAAAATGTGATCAAGGGGAACCTCGGTGCACAAAAAAATATCAGTTGGGCAAACTTGTATTATGCTGCTGTTGTCTCGTGATTCCCGAATGATTGGCTCTTAATTAGAATTATGACAATATGGCATAGGCATACCATTGAATGGGACATGGTTTTGCTTGATATTTGATAGTATTTCTTAGTTGAATTTATTTTCTATTTCTTTGCCATTTGACATTTATTGAACAAAATGCGATCTTGTCCAACCTTCTCTCTCTTGACTGCAATTATCTATAGACTATAGTATACACCCCTGCCCCTTCAATGCTTTGGGCCTGAAGTGTAACTAAGCGGGCCAAATATATCAAATAACCCTCGGCCCTTGCCCTGAAGTTTTGCTTATTGATGATTTTATCAACCTTTCTTCTTTTGATAGGAAATTGATCAAGCTGTTAAGGTCATGGAGGAGCTTCAGGGAAGCTTGCTTCCATCATCGGATCGGGGTGGCATGCACATAGAGTATATTCCGACCTAATGGATTTTATCAATTTTTGTTCTGCTATGTTGGATATTTCATCTTTCTAACTTTCTTTTTTCTCTCTCTCCTTGGCTGTGCTCTCTAGATATGCAAGGTCTAGAATGAGGAAGAAGCGTTAGAAGAAATTGGAGCTAGACGGTTTCTGGATAATTTTTGGGATCCATATAAAAGAAAACGTTGTGTTTCATCTGGAATAGTAGTTGCAATATAGAGAAAGGTTGGTAAGATTACATATTTATCAAATTGAGCACAGCAGACCAACTATGTAATATGTTGGAATTAATCGAGGAAGAAATTTATTACCATTTGGTAGGAAAGGTTGCAAAACTGGCTCTATACTACAGCAAAACTACGTTTTAACTATATACTATTTATTTATTGCAAATGATATCAAAATGAAAATAAAGTTTTCAGCATATCATATTAGGAAAAATAAAATGGTGAGCCACATTAAATAAAATTCGTTATTTGGTGAAATTTAGGCTTTGTTTGGATTGATGGAATAGAGTAGTAACTAATGTAAATGAGTGGAATGGAGTGGAACATGATTTCATTCTTTTCCATTTAAGGTGTATGAGATGAAATCCTACTTTTTACCCAAACAATGGAACAAATACCTTGTTCTATTATGCTCTATTTTTTTCCACTCAATTCATTTTCATTCCGTTCATTTAATAATATCCAAACAGAGTTTTTTAGACTCGAACTATTAAATTATCTGGGCTTTATTTCTTATTATTTGGGGGAACTAATTATCCAAATAGCGGGCACATGAATTTCACTAAATAATAAAGCCCGGCTTTTGTGTTGGCATTTATTTAGTTAATATGTTTTTTTTTAAGTACTCCTTTACAGAGACAAACGATCATTTGGGACTTTTAAAGTAAAAAAATATATTTATAAATAATAAATATATGTATAAAATTAATGCTTAAAAAACAATGTACAATGGAGTAGCATAATGCTGATTTGATTGGAGGAATTGTAACACTTTTTCATACTAAGAGAGCAATTATACCAATGAAATCCAAATTGGTGTGTTCAAAGACAATGAAACATGGTAACAAATTTAATAAAAGGTGTTACATGTTTATTCGTTGTGACTCAAGCAAAATAAGACAGCGAAACTAATTTGATAGAAAGTAATTATTTGTTTCTATGTAGGATTTAGATTCTAGTCCTCCACTTAAATTTCAAGTTCGAAATGTTATAATTATTAGTTCTATGTATTTTTATTATAATTTTCAATGAAGTTGACAGTTCTCTTCGATTTTAGATGAGATGTATTTTTTTTCATTTAAATTTAATATTTTAAAAAGGAATTTAAATTTTAAATAGATATATGTAATATATAAAATTTTATAGCAATTAATCATCAAAGAACTTAAAAGTTTTTATCCCCTTATCTAAATATATTTAATATTTAATATTTAATTTGTAAACGAAAAAGAGAAAAAAACTTGTTGACAATATATATTTTACTACTAGATATCCAGTCCAGATATGATACATTTCTGTTCAATAGTTCAAAATTTAGACTCCTAATGCTTGCTTATTGACTATGCTATTTGTGTTCTTCATATGATTCTTCCAAATCATCACACAACCAACACAAACATTATAAAACTATACATCCTAATAATTTCTAGAAATAGTAAGAAGTAGTTTCATATAAGTTTGAATTTAGACTTTATCAAATTGCATATTGAAGCCTAATTCGTTTTGCTTCAAGAAAAAAAGAGATTTTTTTTTCTTATATCCTTTGTTTTCGGATAAAATAGTTCGGAAATTTAAACTTCTTTATAAAAATAGGTAAAGTTTAATCGATTATTGTTGAAGTTGAAGTTAAAATTTGAACTTAAATTTAATAAATAGTTAATAGATAGATTATTATTATTAGTTAATTATTACTAATCATCTATAGATTAACATTTTCCTTCAAAAAATGAATTGATATTTTAAAAGAGGACTTCAGTTTTGTAAATCTTTAATCAATAAAGATGACCTTTGTGAAGAGACTCTGCATTTGCACGGGTCCAATTTCTTAGTTAGAGATTTGATCTAGTATAGATTTTTTTTTATAATCTATCATTTTATTCTTTGAAAGTATATGACGTTTTCATTTTAGTATTTAACTAAGTATAAAATTCAAATTAATTCTCGCATAATTAAAATAGTATCTGAAAGATACAACTTATTATCATAAAAGTATCTGAAAGATAAATTTACGAGCAAAATAGTTCATGACTGTTAGTGACAAATATGAGGCATGTATTTTTTATGCATCAAAAAGTATATATTTGTCTTGTGTTTTATTATATTTATCAATGATAAATATTTATTTTGTGTTTTTTAAATTTATCAGTGATAAATATTTATCTAATATTTTTTTAAAATTTATCAGTGACAAACATATATCATGTGTTATTTTCTATTTATCAATTATAAATATTTATACTATATTTATCTATATTTAACATTTATCGATATTTATCTCGTGTTTTTCTTTTTTGGATAAATGTGTCTTTCGTAATTTTGGATGTACCAATGAAAAATATTTGTATCATTTTTTTATATTGATGTATGAAAAATTATAGTTAGTGGATTATTATTATTCTCATTTTCTTTGACAAATAATTATCCCGTGTGTTTTTTAATATTTTTCAATGACAAATATTTATCCTGCATATTTTTACATTTTATTACTTACAAATATTTGTGACATATTTTTTTAAATTTATCAATGACAAATATTAGTCATGTGTTGTTTATATATATATATACACACACACACATATATGTATGTAAATGACAAATATATGTTTTATATTTTTTATTTATCAATAATAAATATTTGTCCTTATTTTTAGATGTACCAATAACATTTATTAGTCTGTTATATATATATATATATATATATATATATATATATATATATATATATATATATATATATATATATATATATATATATATATATATATATATATATATATATATATATTTATATTTATCAGTAATAAATATTTATCCTATTTTTTATTTTTAAATTTACTTGTGACAAATATGTGGCCCATATTTTTCTATCTATAAATAATAAATATTTGTCCTATATTTTTTTTATAAGTGATTAATATTTATCGTGTAATTTTTATATTTATTAGTGAAAAATATTTAACCTTTTTTTTATATTTGTCATTCACAAATTAGTAATCTAATATAAATCATAAAACTTTGTCTTTTTATATATTTTTCTCATGTTTTCTTTTTATATTTATCAGTGACAAATATGTATCCCGTATTTTTGTGTATCAGTAACAAATATATATTATGTATGCTTAATATATCAATGACATGTTTTTCCTTTCTATTTATATATATATATATATATATAAGTGGCAAAAATATGTGTCATATTTTTTTTTTATCAATGACAAATAAGTGTCATGTGTATTTTTATATTTATGAGTGATAAATATTTATCTCATATTTTTTATATTTATCAGTGACAAATATGCGTTATGTATTTTTTTATGTATCAATAACATATACTTGTCCCATATTTTTTTTATATTTATTAGTGATATATATTTATCCAATTTATTTTATAAATTTATCGATGACAAATGTATCTCGTATTTTTTATGTATCAATAAAAAAATATTTTTCCTGTGTGTTTTTTTTTTTTTTATATTTATGAGTGATAAATATTTATCTTTAAACTTTTTATATTTATTAGTGACAAATATGTGTCCCTTATTTTTTTATGTATCAATAACATATATTTGTCTAGTTTTGTTATATTTATCGGTGATAAATATTTATCCTATTTTTTCAAAAAAAAAATTTACATGCGACAAATATGTGGCTCATATTTTTCATCTATACATGATAAATTTTTGTCTCATATTTTTTATAATTGATTAATATTTATCGCGTGACTTTTATATTTGTTACTAAAAATATTTATCCTTTTTTATATTTATCATTCACAAATCTGTAATCCAATATAAATGACATAAATTTATCTTTTTATTTATATTTATAAGTGATAAATATTTATCCTTTTTATTTTTTTTAAATTTATCTGTGACAAATATGTATCACGTATTTTTGTGTATCAGTGACAAATATTTGTCCTGTGATTTTTTCATATTTATCGATGACAAATATTTATTATTTGTTTTTTTATTTATTTATAATTATCAATAAAAATATTTATCTTGTATTTTATTTATTTATTAGAGACAAATATATATCACATATGCTTAATATATCAATGACAGATTTTTTTCGTATTTTTTTTTATATCTACAAGTGACAAATATATGATTCGTATTTTTTTAATTTATCAATGATAAATATTTGTCATGTGTATTTTTGTATTTATGAGTGATAAATATTTATCTTTTTTATTTATTTATATTTATTAGTGAGTAATATGTGTCCTGTATTTTTTTTATGTATCAATAATATATATTGGTCCTATATTTTTTTTATACTTATCAGTGATAAATATTTATCCAATTTTTCTAAATTTATCAGAGATAATTATGCGTCTTGTATTTTTTATGTATTAATAACAAATATTTGTCATGTATTTTTTCTATATCATATTTATGTATTAATAACAATATTTATCCATTATTTTTTATTTATCATTCACAAATCTATATCTCAATATATATGACAAAAATGATGTCCCGTATTTTTATGTTTTATATATATATATATATACTAATAGATAGAAACTTTTGAAAATTGAAAATTGTTAAACGTTAATTAGTAAAAAAAAGAGAATGAAAATGCATAGAAAGATGTAAAGTGACAAAAGAGACTAAGTTTTCTAGTCAATATATTAATTAATAAATAGTAAACAGCTTCTATCTAATAGACTAATGGAGTGAGATTTTAAAAGTCGAAAATTGAAAAAACACTGTAGTGAAAAAACGTGTTTGAGCCTTAGAGGATACTTAAAAAATGGCAAGCGACAAAAAAGTAAGATAATTAATAAGATTTCTTGTACAAGTTAAACTAGCTTTTCTCACACTTAAACATTTATAATCCCATGACGACATATATTTTAATTTAAAACTTATTACAATATAACTTAATGTAAAAATATGAACTTGATTTCACAATACTGGAGGAATCTCAGCCGTGGATTCTGCAAAGACTTTTGTTGTAATGAGTAAGATATACATGTATGGACAAGAATGAGACCAAGTTGCCAAAACATAACAGTGAAACAAGACACATGACATGTTTCTCAATAGTGTATTATGCCTGAACCTCTTAGCCTTGTCATCATCACCCAACCAACATAATGTTTTTTATTTATTTTATATATACATAACCAATAAAGTTTGGTTTACATGCTACAGAAATCATGAATTCAAAAAATAAATGTGACCTTGTCAACATCAGCCACCTAGTGTTTGAAGTTTAATCTTTAAATGTACCACATGTTAAAAATTCAAAAAGAAAAAAAAATGACATCTTTGATTTTACACTACATTAATGTTTAAAGCTAACTGTGGTTTTGTGTTATCATTGTCAATGTTTGTAAGTTCAGAAGACAATCATCATCCCAAGTTTGTTTGTTTCTCATCACATGCAAGTTCATGCAGAGCAAGAGAGAGGGATTTGCATTGAGTGTAGTCACAATCTGGTGGACTCACGCACTTAGCCACATCATGGCCGTTGGGTCAAAAAATTAAATGGTCCAAATTTCAATGTTGATTTTATTTTTAAAAACTAAAATATTAAACTTGAAATGGAAACGATTCAATCTTGAAACAATGGTCACAAATCAGATCAAGAGTTAATCCACATTGGTAGCTATTGGATTAAGATTTGATGGTCTAAACTTCAATGTGGGTTTTATTTTCTTTTTAAAAACTAAAATACTAATATCAAAATGTAAACTATTTAATCTTGATTTAACGGTCACTGATATTCTATACGACTACTCAGGATTGTGACGGTACACAACCCAAATGTGAGAGAGAGAGAGAGACTGAGAGAGAATCAAACCACCTTACAAGAAGCTATTTCAATTTCATTCATTTGTAGACAATAGAAAACTCTCAATCAAGTCTAGCCAAGTTCATGGAGGCAGTAGTTTACATAATTTCGCTTACAAAAAATTCAAAAGCTTCTATATTTACTCATAAAACGTTCATTCAGCTATACACATACAAAATTAGATCTTAATAATAATGCAGAAAGATAGAAAGAAAGAAAAACAACAAAAAATAGGAGAGGCAACGTCAAAAACATATTTAGCAAAACAAGAATGCAAATTTCATGATCAATCAATTCAAACATCATCTTCACATGAGGCCCTCCTTGGTTTGTCTCTACTACTACACCTATCCCAATAGGAAGCAGGCTTGTACTTTTCAAGAGATAGCTTTCCACTAAATGACTCCAATGGCAATGAATCTTCTAAGAGGGGACCACTGTAATGGTTCTGTCTCTGCTGCAGTGGCTCTGACCATATGCGACCACTCCTGTTTCCAACATCATAGCTTGGAGTTGAAATGTAGTTTGTGTCCATCACCATGTCACCCTCTAGAATTCGGAGAACCTTGAATGAATAAACAATCACATGTATACCAAATCAGTTACATGGAGATACAAAAATTGATGCAAAGTGTAAACAGTTTTACGTAAACGTCCAATCATATTTTATTGTTGAGTCATAATTTTAGTCTCTACAAATATTGCGAACTTTTGTTTTAGTCCCTATATTTTTTTTATTTTTTTTTACTTTTTCCCTTGCTAAGTCACATTTCATCATTGACGTGACTAATGGAGATCCAAATGGCATGTCATAAATACTACTTGAATCTCTGTTAGCCGCGTTAACATCTTTGTAACAAAAGTTATGTTAGAGACAAAAAATGATGGAATGTGACTTTGGAAGGGTAGAAATATATATATTGCAAGCAGTGCAATCAAAATTTGTTATATTTACGGTGACTAAAATTATATTTAGACATTTTTTAAAATACATGCACAAATATCTTAAGTTGTGAGATATGATTGAATGCTTGTGTAAAATAAAATTACACAGTCAACACATGATAATTGAATTCTTATATTATTAGAAATACAAGTTATAAAAAAGTTACTAAAGTGGAAGTGGTCCAATTTCTAAACTTGGGACTAGATATGATATGCAGTTAACCTTCTCCCATTGACTCTGTAGGATGTCTATCTATAATTTTTAAAGTTGAAATAACTATGCAATTGTTGATTCTTTAAAGCAAACAAAGTTGGCACAAAAGAATGATGTGTTAAGAACTTTGTTTACCTGTGACATGCGTGGTCTAGAATGAGGATCTCTCCTTATGCATAATGAAGCAGCATGTAGCATGCAATAGACCTCGTGTTCTAAATATTGACCTTCCAGCCTAGGGTCAATAAGTTCATCAATGGCATAGTCTTCTAACAGTGGTCTTGCCTGTTTAAGATTTAAATATTTTCATACAATTAGTCATAAGCATTTGATTGAACAAACAAAAAGAAATTCGACCACTTTTGTTTTCAGTCGGAGTATCGTGTTACTTTGACTCTTAAATAGTAACAACATAAGACGATTAAGGCCTTGTCTAGATAAATAGCTTAATTGAGCACTTATAGTATAAAAACTTATCATATAAGTGTTTATGTATAAGCCTATAAAATAAAGTCAAATTGTTTTCGTATAAGTTATAAGTTGTTTTCATAAGTTATCCTATGAGAGCTTATGAACATGTCATAAGATGTTTCTATAAGCTCTGACAAATAGTTTCAGAAGTGTTTATGTCGCTAGATAAACTCAAATAAGTTAATTCAAACAGACGTTGAATATCATAACATGTTACTATATACTTTCATTATATCATACTCTTAAGTCTTAACTTACCCACTCAGTAAGGCACTGCTGTCCCTTTGGCCTAGTGAGATCAACAGCTTTTCTACCGGTAACAAGCTCCACCAATACCACTCCAAAAGAATAAACATCAGCTTTTTCTGTGATTTGGCCACTTTGAGCATATTCAGGAGCCAAATACCTACACATACAACACTTTAGTTGCAATCTAAGAAGCATGAATACAACATGACACAGACATGTTTATAAATTATAAGACATGACAGCTATAAAATGAGAAAGTATAAGTATCTGACACAAATACATTCTGACATGGTTATTATTTAGAAGTGTTCATGTATTCTAGATTGTAATTTCATATCGCGCACACAAGTTTGACAATGAAACAGAATTCAGATCGATATAAAACATACCCAAATGTTCCAATTACTCTAGTATCCACACCCATGTCTCCGTCAGGCTGCCACCTTGCCAGTCCAAAATCACCAACCTAGCATATTTCAACACAACTCAATACGGTTAGAAAAAGAAAAACACACATTTGATATACCTCAAAAACACACTTCAGATTTTGATCAGTAGGAAACTGAAAAATACATGGCCTTAATCTTTTGGAAAGTAAACTATCCACTTTAATAACTGACTTTTTATATTGAAAGAAAAGGAAATATAGACAGATGAATATGCAATAACAAAGTAATGATAATGATGTTTTTCATTGTAAAAGAAGGCAAAGCACCACCCTACCAGAGGTTCAAAATCATGAGTGATGAGTATGTTGTTTGGCCTCATGTCACGGTGGATGATACAACCTACTCTGCACTCTTCGTGAAGATACCTTAGCCCGCGAGCAGCTCCAACAGCAATTTTTTGCCTAGCAGACCATTCTAAAGGATTCCTTTGTCGCCCTGAAATACTTCAAAGTATTAGATCAATATACAGTCAAGTATGTATCCGTAAAATGCATCAAATATCATATTGCAATCACCAAATGGCATATAAAACTAAGTCCTGTCGATAATTCCATTAGTTTTACATAACCAACAATAAATTATCCAATCCTGTTTTCCAAGTGTTTAATGACATTTAAAAATATGATAAACAAATAAGAATTGAGCAGTTTATGGACTATATCAACAATTCATGCTGAATGTCTTTGTAAATTTCAAGCCAATTCAAAAAATATATATTTCTATCATGAGATAATTTGGTATAAGGGGCAAGAAAAATCACCATATAAATGTGAATCCAATGATCCATTGCATATGTACTCATAAACCAGTAGCCTTCTCTTATCCTCTATACAGAACCCAATCAGCATAACAACGTTTCGGTGCTGAGCGCAGCTCAGAACTTCTACTTCAGAACAAAACTCAACATCACCTTGAGAACTAGCCAATTTATGTTGCTTGACAGCAATGACTTGTCCTTCTGGTAGAACCCCTCTATGAACAGAGCCAAACCCTCCTTCTGCCAAGAAGTTTGCTTGCGAAAATCCACCAGTAGCGAGTTCCAACTCAGCATAGTTGAACCATCTTGGAGGTTTTCCAAAAATAGGTGCCTTGTGTTGACATATTGAACACAGTGGAGGTGGACCAGGTGGAACATTTCCTGAAAACGCTATCGCTTCTCTTAAATTACCGCTGAAATCTGTGTCGTTTCTATATGCTGACGACATTTCAATTCCAGCTTCTCTATCAAGTCTAGAAAACTTTTCTAGCAAAGCTTTGGTTGTAGTTGCTTGAGGCATACCGTGATACGTCTCGGATATTTCTTCGTTGCGTTGAGATGATTGTTGATGTAAAAGCAATTCAGTGATCCACGGCTGGTATCTAAAGCTAGCTGAAGATGTGGACAGGCTTTCACTTTCGGTATCCGAATTAGTGTCACAAAGTTCTTGACTTTCCTTAATGGTTTCCTCTTTCTTTGACTCACCATTCATCTCTGATACAAAGAATGGTGAAGTTCCAGGATCAGAGCTTGAAGCCGATGAAGTAGCGGCGTCAGTGGCAGTGAATGGTGTCCCTAGCTCAGGGCTGCTAGTTGGAGTAACATTTGGTCCTTTGATAGAATCTATTAAAGAATCAATCTTCTTTTTGGTTTGCTTTTCAAGCATACCATCTTGCTTAGAAGGTGATGTACCTGCTTCATCATCCTTCTTTTGTGGTCCGATCAAGTTCAAGCGAAGCACTTTCGGTTGAGAACGCTTCATAACAACAATGTTACACTGCAGCTCTTCCATGCATCTCTTTTCTTCATGTTTGAGGTGTCTGCAAAGAAAGCAACACCAACAAATCATAATCTGAATTATATGGTTTATTTCGATTGACTTATTTGAACTTAAGTACTAGCATAAGTACTAGGGAGGTTGTTCGACGGAGCTTATGACATGTTCACATGTTGTTTTCAGGTTATTTCTATAAGCTCTATAGGACAGCTTATGAAAGGAGCTTATGACTTTATGAAAACAATTTTGACTTTATTTTAACTTTTGTTATAAAGATAGCTTATACATACGTACTTATATATTGATTAACCTATTTATCCAAATAGAAACCATAATCTAGATCAAGTTTCATAGTTACAATAGCATGCTTCTCAATGAGGAAAAGATAAGAGAGACTATTACTTGTCTAATACAACCCAACTGGCTAGTCCTTTCTTGGCTTCTGCAGCCACTGCTCCACAAGGTGATCCGGCAACAATTTTAATCCTGACATTTATCTGTTGCAAAAGATTTGACATAAGGATTAATAATATCTTCAAAGTTCAAACAAATATGCAATTGCATGAACCTTTTACGCACCATACCAAAACTTAGGCTACTCTACTAACCTTATTTGGATCATAGACATCATGGAGCTGAAGGATCATCTGAGAGCAAGAATCGTTGATATCACTTTTCTGCTCTAAAATTGTTCCTGGAGGGTACTTCTTCATACCACCGGCACAGTCACCAGCAAATCTAGGAAAACCCCATAATCTTCTACCTGCACAATAATAGAATAATGGTCAATTGCATATAGTATAATTGACCTATAAAACAAACACCAAGAAATTCCAGAATTTGTCAATGAAAAAAATGAACTGCACTCATTTAAAAGCAAGGGACTAAGAATAAATAATGCACTCAGTTCTAATTCTTCTGTCACTGCCATGACAAATCGGTAGAGTTTAATTTGTATACACTCACAGT
Organism: Cicer echinospermum; assembly: GCA_002896215.2. Lineage (NCBI taxonomy): Eukaryota > Viridiplantae > Streptophyta > Magnoliopsida > Fabales > Fabaceae > Cicer > Cicer echinospermum. The sequence continues at coordinate 45,120,455 of PGTU02000008.1, forward strand.
ATAAAACAGTTTTACACAGATGTCCAATCTGATCTCACAATTTAGATATGTAAGAATAGTATTTCCTGGTATTCATACACAAACATCTAAATGATGAGATTTGATTGGACGACTACATAAAATCATTTTACACTATCAACGCATACAAATTAAATTTGAAACAATATGTGACCAGAAAAGAATCACAAAACTAAAAGAAGGAATCACCTGAACTCTGTGAAGGAACAACCACTAGCAATGTAATGCAATCTCCAGGCTGAACAACATGAGTCAAGGACCAAACAAGAGCAGTCTTTGGAATTTCCTTCGATGCCTTAACAGCAACAATAACCTTCTCACCACCATCACAACCTTTATCTTGCTTCCCTCGCTTTGACTGCTCTCGACTCATCGCAACCGATAGCAACGCCACAAAAACTACTTTGCTCAAAAGTTTTAACTCTCAATTCAAGTCTCAAAAACCATGTATGATAGAAGATATACACTCCCAATTCCAATATAAGACAAAGTTAAGAAAAACACAAGAAGACTTTCAAAACCTCACCCGACCCTACAATTATCATTTATCACCAACATGCTTGTATTTGTATATTTCACCACACAACAATAAAGTCTTGTAACCAAATTCAAACCTTATTTATCTCACATTCTTCAAGTTTTTTCAAAAATAACCTCCTTTAACGTTCACAGAATCTTGTTTCTTTATTTATCACCAATAAGAGTGATTCTGCAAGTACAAATCCTAAAGTAGTATCAAATCAGTGAAGAATCAGATACCCTTTTTGTGGCTCAGAAAGCAAGATGTTCCTACACTTGTAGCAGCCCCCTCTCCAAGTTCAAAATCCACCTCAATCTTTATAAAACTCAACAATATGTAAAGCACAGCACAACACTGTTTAACTCACTAGCGTTGCTTTTTGTGCCTTCAAGGTTCAAATCACCAAGCCAAGTCAAAATAGTTGAAAAGAAACATCTTCAAAAAAGGTAAAGTAGTGTGTGTGTTTTTGGATCCATTATTCAACTAGTTGGCTCTACTACCAAAAAAAACTTAGAAAAATAGAAACTCTACCAAAGATTCCATTACACAAATAGTATCTTGGGACCCTATGTTTCAACTTCAACAGGAAACAATTCAATCACATTCACACCCTTCACATGATATATAGGTATAAAGGTTCTCTTTCAAACTTCATCATCATTTTTTCTACCCTGCACAGTTCCAAATCAAAGTAGATTACAAAGTGAAACAATAAAAAAAAATGTAATAATATTGCAAAGTTAGGTAAATGCACAAAAATACATACATGTGCAAACATATGATATGATATAGTGATAATAATGATAATAATAATAACAATAATAAGAATGATAATGAAATGATGTGATATGATTCACTAATCACTTGCAACCGCCATTTTGTTGATTAGAAGGTCAAATACATCATTGGAGACTAGAAAACAAGAAAAAGGAAAAAAGGGTTGGCTAGAATAATACTATAAGATCCAAAAACCAAACCTTTCATTTTCTTTATTATATTCAATTTTAAACTAAAAAAATATTATATTTCAACCCTTATGGACAAATAAACAATATCTAGAGATAAAACAACAAAAAAGAATAACAATTTCTTTATTTGCTTACAATTATTGTTTTGAGATTCTTTAAAGTTGATTTCCAGCGAAAATCCGTTTGAGCAAGAGTTAATCAAAATGCTTAATGCCCAATAAAATATGAAAATGGTGGGTCACAAAAATTGAAACAAAGATGAAAACTTTAAGGAAAGATAAGATAACGGTGAAAGATAAAAGAGTGTTGGTTGAGAGGGAAATGAGTGAAGAATGCAAAATGATTTGTGAGAAAGAAGAAAGATATTAGCTTTGTTTTTAGTGAGTAACCAATTGAGATGGATGAAGACACACAAGTTACATACTTCTTTTTTTTTCTTTTCAAAATCAATATTTTCATCCTTAAATTTCATTTTTGTTGTAATTTAAACACAAGACTTTCAAAGAAAGAAAAAAAAAAGACTTTCAATTAATTAGAGGTTAGTTTATATTTCAAATTTAATTTGTGTAGTCTAATTTTTTTTTAATGTGTTAGTCAATATGACTCATTGTACATTAATAAATATAAAATTTTAAATGAATATAAAATTTAACACAAATATAATATTTTAATTTATTATAAAAATTAATATGTGATATCACTATATTAATAATTTATTATGTATTTTGAAAATTATTACGTACGATTTTATATTTTAGTAATATTACTCAATATAATATTAAGTTGTATATTTTAAATAAATATTTTAATTGTAATTGAGAAAACTACCATATTAGTAATTAAAAGTGCAGGACGTTATCACTTTGATCTTTAACTGAATCAAGAACTTAAATTAATTATTAAATCATCGAAATAGTTTAAGAAAAATATAATTTATTATCACTTTGATCTTAAACTGAATCAAAAACTTAAATTAATTATTAATCATCGAAATAATTTAAAAAAAATATAATTTGTTATCTTAAAAATCATTTAAATATATAATTTAGTGTCAAAATAATCATTTTCTATATAAGGTGGAAGACTAAATTGTAACGTTTTAAAGAATATTATATCCTATATTTGAATTTGATATAACAATACCGTGCCCGCACATATACATCATAGGTGATAGTATCATACATTTTTAAGAACCAAAAACAATGATAGTTATCTTTAATTTTTTAAAAATAGATAAATAAAAGTATATTATTTTTAATATTAATTTTCCATTTTAAAGAAAAATATAAATTTTGAGGAAAATGCAATCGTGTTGTACATCGTATATACAATGAAAGATGAAAGTTGCAGATTCAGAGTGCCAACTCTTCTATCAGTTTTGTTTTTGCAGTAAGTAAAATCACCTTCGAACCGTGTTCGGGTCTAGGATGTCAGTGTGCCCCTCTTTTTCCTATTAATTTCGGTTATGCCACCCAATCCAACTTTTTCTTTTTACTTCAAAAACAAAAATCATTAATTCAAATTAAAATCCACTTGAAGACCATGATATTGGATGATCCGAATTTTATGCAGTAATTTAATTACATTGTTCTGCTTTTAAATCAGTTAGTTCCAATTACACATTTAGTAATTTAATGTGAAATGTTACCTTTTATTTTAAATTAGACACTAAAGAATTTTATTTGTGTCATGTAATTGTATAATGTAGTTTCCACACAAAATCTGAATTCAAAATTACAAATTACAATAAAGGATTTATTTTCAAATTAAAGAGTTTCTAAAGAGTCATAAATTTTGTTCGATTACAATATAAATAATATATAATGAGAAAATGAAGAAAAAAATAGAATATTATAAATATTGTCGAGTAGTATATGTACTAATAAAATACCAAATACGAATACTTCACCGTTTCATAGATACTCATATTTCATAGACCACATCTATTAGAAAAATCAATTTTTTAAAATAATTTTTAGTTTAAAAGAAATATCTGTATAACCATGAAAAATAAAATATCTATATTTAAAGTTTCAACATTTTCGGCCTTCCATGCAGTATATTTAGAAATTTTTAAATGTTGTTGCATGGGCGGGATCTTAATTAATAAATCTATAGTTGTTTATTTCAAAAAATAATAAATAAATGTATAGGGTTGCTCTGTGCTGCAGTGATGTTGTTAGGACTTGTGTCATTAATTAGAGGGCAGTGTCGTCGTATATTGGCTATATAGTTGTTATGACAAATTCACTGACTTTAGGTCACTGACAAAAATGAAGCTATTATTATTTAGAGCCATGGGAAAATAACAATGTGTATAAGGGACCTACATGATCTTCTATTAATTTGTCTTATCTTTTCTATGATTTTTAAATTTCAAATTAAAGGGTTTATGTTTTGGGTGATTCGAATGTGCTAAAGTTTGCTTCTTCCTAAAGTTGTGTGCCAATTAAGACAAAAATTGTTGGGAGGGAAATCTAGGTGACATCAACATAAAAATATTACAACAAATGAAAGAAAGTGCAAAAAAATAAATTTTAAAAAATTGTGACATGAATTTTTTTTTTTTTGTCTAAAGTAGTAAAAGATATCTTCCACATAATATATATGTTTCCAGCATTATTATGATGGCCTCCTTTAACAAATTTTTCCTTCATCATTCAATTTATGATTGTTTGAATGTTTACACTGACGTCGACAAAGCTATGAGTGGAGTGCCACATAATTTGCATTTTATATACATAATTTATAAGAAAATGTTAGTGGTATTTGTTATAAGAGGAAGAAATATTATCAGCGTAGATTAAATTATAGACTTTTTTTATATACAATACTTCTTTAATGTCTCACCCTAAATTATTAGACTGATTTTTTGGGGTAAATTTGACATATATCTATTATTAGTATACTACTATAAAATAGTTTACACATAGATCCAAATCTTAGTTTGCTATAAAAAATGAAAATCATATTAAGTTTTATAGTAGTGACGACAGTATTTTTTTTAGTAAATATAAATTAAGTGACAACATCAAAAGGTTCAAGACAAACAATTATGTTATATACCCTTAAATTTCCAATCTTTTCTAAATCTGTTTCTTAACATGAACTTAATTTTTTTTCCTTCTAATTTAATGATGAAAACAAAAAGAGAGAAGAGTCTTTACACACTAGTAGTATATTTATTTAAAAGCATTTTCTTTGTTTTTTTAATTCATTCTTAAATAGATTAAGAAAATTATTTAATATATATAATGTGTGAATTTTATGTATAAATATTTTTAATTTATTTAAAATTTGAAGTTAAATAATATACGTATTAATTATAGCTAATTATATAATTTTAAAATACATTAGTATTATTGGTTAGTGCTATATCTAAACAATAATTATTATATCTTATAACTTAAAAAAATATAATATGTAGTGACAACAAAAAATTCAAAAAAATGAGAGATTATATTTCTCGCACTTTGGACTCATTTATAAATAAAAATACTTATTCTCAATTTTTGTAGTTATTAAAGATAATACCAGTAGTTAAGTGAATTTAATTTTTGTAATGGCATATAAAAAATAAACTATATTTACTAATTTATCTTTAACTATAAATGACCATCTACACAATATTAATTAATTAATTAATTAATTAATTAAATGTCCGTTAGAATAATAATAAATGTAAGTAGATTACTTGATATATTTGAGACCAAAGCAGTATAAATTTTAAGTCTTATATTGAATCTAATTTATACTTACAAAAATAACTTATATAGAGAAATATTATTTTTTATTAATTATTATAAAATTTTATTTTTTTATATCAAACACTATTGAACTTGGTGTATGGATATAAATGGGGGATGATCCGATCAAATGATCTCTTATGGTTTTTCTGTATAAACTATTATAAAGTTATATCTCTTATCTAAATTAGAGTTGGATTTTTTCAAATAATAATTTTTTCTTATTAGATTTAACTATTTTAAAATAAATAATCACTCTATCCGTAATTTGTACTTTTATTTCAAAAATATAGTTAATTTAATTAATTAATGAGATTATCATTATACAATGTGAGGTGTATTTATAACGTATTTCTTTTTCACAGGAAATAAAAAAAAATTAACCAATTTAAATATGATCCTTATTAAATATAAAAATATGTTTTTTTGTTCATAATAAATTCAAAATAAGCCCTTGATAAAGTGAGTAAATTAACTCATGGCTTATATTTCTAAAAAACAAACTCATGACATATAATATGAATTATTAATGATTTATTTTTATTAACTATATATTAACATTTAGTACTCTATTCATCTCAATATAAATGTAAATTATTTGTTGCCAATGTATAATTAATTACTACCTAAATTAATGTTTGGTTCATTTTTAACTATCATTCTTTTTGTTTGCGTTTTAGACATATTAAGACAATTAATAAAAATTGTTATTTTTGATACTATTATTTATTTTTCTCTTCTAATGTACTTAATTATTTGTTATCATTTCTCATATTTTTTACTACAATAAATAGTTAAGAGTATCATTGACAAATTAATAATTAATGTTGAGTTGAATTTTGAAAATGACAATTAAATAGAAACAAAAAATTTCTACAAACGTAACAATTAAAAAGTATTTTATCATTAGTTAAAATTAATATAGGTCATAATTTTCTTATAAATTGTATCCAAGTCAAATAACACGGATGAAAGAGTTTTATAATTTAATTACACTTTGATTTCCTATTTATCACACTCGCAAAACATTATATTCTTATTTTAAAATCTAACTTCATTACCTCTCAATTATTACATTAATTGCATTTGTAGTCACAATCTATGTTTTTCACCTTTAAAAGATAATTTTTTGTAACAAAAATGATGATTTATGTATCAACTGAAATTTGAAGAAAAATCATATTTTTAGAGTAAATTTTCTAAGCTAAAAATCAATATTTATGAGATAAAAAATATGAATTGATATTTAAATTGCATTAAATATGGTAATTGATGAAAACCATATTCAATTTCAAAATTAGTAGATTATTTTCATGAATATAATTAAAATAAAAAATATAATTGAGTATAAATTTATTAACTTTAGATGAGTAGAGCTAAGGAAGAAGAATCACAGGTTCGAAAACAGTCCTAAAAAAAGCACGAATTTCCATAAGTAAAAGTTAAAAACGCATTAAGGTGATGTATGGTCTTAAAATAATGCATTTAAGTAGGAATGGCCAAAGTGTGTGTGAATTTGTGCAGAAAGAAATACTTGGAAACTCTAGCAACAATCCCATGATCGTAAATTGGTCCACAATATTGTTGTCTTGGTCTCTGACTCTATTCATTAATGTTTTTGGACTTTTCCATAAATGTCACACTGGCTAAACTTTTCAAACTCACCGTCACGTCACCGTACCACCATTCAACACTTTTATCTTTTGTAGAAAATATTTGGTTAATCACAATTATTTAGAATTAATATTTAAATACACATATCTATATATATATATATATAGATATAAAGATGATGAATTAAATTATATTTAAAAATTATATTTACTTAATAAAATTGTATTAAATAAATATTTTTTAAAATCAACTAAATTAAAAATAATTATTATATAAATTATATTTATAAATTTAATATTAATTATAATTATTTATTATATCATTAAAATACATCAAAGTTAATGTTATATACAATACTACATTGTTGACGTTAGTTTTAATGCATCGGAACGGCATAGCAAATGACTATAAATTAATATTAAAATTTATAAATATAATTTATTTAAATTATATTTATGTGGTATAATATTATTAAATAAATATAATTTTTAATATAATTCTTTTAAATATAATTTAATTATTTTTGTATATATAATATTTAAATAATATACTCAAATGGTTGCCAACATCCAATATTTCCTTCCAACTTTCCAAACCAATCAACCGAATTTCATGTCAGCAAGCATGCAATAGACAGTAGTGTGAATTACTCTACTGTCAAATATAAATAAAACAAAATAGATCAAGTTAATAGATATCTTAAGAACATTTATTAAAATATAAAAAATTAATAAATACTTTTAAAAATACTTTTAAAAAAGAAAAAAGAAAAAGAAAAACATAAATTTTACATAAAAATAAATAATTTTAAAAAAAATTAAAATGCTAAATACGCAAATTCTAAAATTATATTTCTACTTAATTTTTTAGCAAGTGTTTTTTCATACTTGTTAAAAAATTTCATAATAGAATTAACTCATTTTTTTTAGAATAAAATATACCACTTTTATATACCATAGATTTGTTTAAAATATAATCAAAAGTCTTGGATTAATCATATAAAAAAATGAAAGTATATATAACTTTCATCACACAATCCCTTATCCACCATCTTTCTCCCTCTTGCCCCTCTCATCCCCTATGATTCAATATCTGTTGCTGCTCTTTGCCCAAATCCAACCACCCTCTTATTTTGTTACACCAATTCATCTTTCACTGCCATATTATTTTCTTAAGATTTTGACTCATAAAATGAGAATATAGTAAACTGAATAAATGAATGGTTGATAATAGAATAATATATGATTGATTATGAATCTACAAATAATATCAACATTGATTCTTACTTGAAGAAATCAAATCTATTTTCTTTAACTGATTTCATTTTTATTGTGCGATTTGATTTCAATTTTATTACCAGTAAAAATATATAAGAAATCTTGATTTCGTCAAAAATTGATATTTTACGTGAATAAAAAAAAAAAACCCATAATTTGCAACAATGTATAATTGTTAAAAAAGAATTGGGTCAACCCCTATGTTTGCCCATCTGCCTCGGATACATTATCAAAAACAAAATTTGATAGTGTATTTTACACTACTGAAAGCTAAAATCTAGTAAAAATGAACAAATATGATGTTGGATGAACATACTAGTTGTGTTTGTGTTGACGGGTTTGCCTCTTGTATCTCATATAATTGAGTTACAATATTTATCTTTAGTGCTTTTAAGCTTGAACATACATATTGAACCCCATAATTTACATCAATGTAACAAGTTTGATGTTGTGTAAGGTGACCATAATATTAAGTTTGTATTATTCAATTTTTTGTTTTATTTTGTGTGAAATAGTTAAATAGAATAATTATTTTAAAAATGTGAGAGTAATATAGTATGTGTGATTTAATGGATTAAATTTCTCTAAAATGAAAAATTCACTTTGAATAATAAAATGAGTAATATTAATCGTTAATAAATAATAAAATAATAGTTAATATTACTTATACATGTATAACTAATCATAATTAGATAAAAAATTAATTATTAATTTATTTACTTTAATAATTTTTCATTTTAGACGAAACAAATTCTAACTTAATGGTGTCGTCGATTTACACGCCACATGTCCTTTGTAGTTTTTGAACCTACAAAACATTTTTTTTCTTTTATTGTAAGCTTTGATTAAATAATTAAAGTCCATATGTTCAAAAAACTATAATTACATTATAATTGAATAGTTAACGTGCTTAATTTATTTTGGCTTTGATTGGTAACAGTGATTTATAAGTTTCTAGTTATAACGTTTTTATAAGTTAATTCAAGTAGTTTAGTTTTATCATTTTTTTCTTCAATTTTATCTTTATTATTGAAACTAAAATTATTTGTTACTTTTTATAATTGATTATTATAATTTAAATAAACAATTATATAAATTTTAAAAAAATTTAAATAAATCATTTATTTATAATATGTTTATTATAAATTAAAATGATTTTTAATAAATGATAATTTAAAGTAAAAAATTTAAAATAAATTACTTCTTATAATTTAAAATTAATAAAACTAGTTAAATAAAAAAAATATATCATGATTAATAAAATTTATTTATTATAATTTTAAATTAATTGTAAATAATTTAAATTTAAAATAATTAATATTTAAGTAAATATTATATTATTTTAATTGATATAAATAAAATAGATAAATAATAAAAATTATATCAGATTTGATAAATTTTAAATTAATAAATTTAAAATTACTACATTTAAATATTTTAAACATTAGTTGATAAAATTTATTTTTAATTATAAATATCATTTTACAGTTTTAAACTAATTAAACTGTTAATTGTAACAAAAATTACAATTAATTTAACAATTATTATATATAAACTTTCAGCTATCAATTAATTTTATCAAAGAGAGGATTTGGGTTAAGCTCCATATACAATATAAGACAAAAATAAGTATTCTGAATTAGCAGCATGCTAGTCAACATTTTCCTTCTATATAATTACAAAGTCCTATATTTTATATTTCATCTGATACTAGTTTTAAAATATAGTAATTACAAAGTCCTATTTAATATATTGCACATGGTTTTTGTGTCAAAAGAATATATTATTTTACGTGAATTGGGGGAGGAACGGTTAGCTTACATATAAATAATTCCATGTGTTAAATAATTGAGTTTAGGGAACCCATAATGGTATTTTTAGAAGACAAATATATTATTTTCTTTTAAGATTGTGTCTAGAAGTGCGTGTGGAGGTGAAAAAAAAAAAGTTAGGAATACATAGAAAATATAGGCAAGAAATGCCAATAATCGAATTAGAGAAAATTAATCGATCGAAGAAACAAAATAGAAGTAAGACGGAAGAGAGAAAAAACATGGCCCCCCATGGGGTCGTGCGCCACGACAGAGTTTAAGCTCGGAGATGCTAGTTCTGGCGGAAACTGCGGTTATTTTCTAGTTATATTGTTTTTATTTCAATAAGCTGGCTCATTTTGAAGGATGTCACTTCAAACGACGGCAACAAAAGATGCTATATTTATTAACTATGAAAAAGGTTGTCAATATTCTGATTAAAAAAATTCCAGTGATCACAGAACAACTTAGCAAACATAAAATGATAAGAAAGTTGTGGAATTAATCCGGTGGGAGGATAATGATTACCTCTACAAGAACTATATTCTTAATGGGCTTACTGATGACTACTACAGTTCCGTCAATACTGCTAAAGATGTTTAAGATGCTCTGAAGAAGAAATATGATACCGATGAAGTTAAGGCTAAAAAGTATGTTGTGAATCGATGCCTCAAGTATCAGATGATCGATGGGAGATATGTAGAGGCTCAATCCCATGAAATTCAAAAGATAGCTCATGAGATCATCTTTGAAGGTATGACTTAAGATGAACAATTTCAAATTGATGTTATTATTGACACAGTCCCAACTTAGATGAATTTCAAAAATTCTCTTAGACTTAAGACAAACAAAAAAAATCTCTAGGGAGTCTAATAACCCACCTCCAGAGATAAGAAAACAATCTTGTTTCTGATTTTCTTCTGAATAAGAAAGAGGTTACCCAGTCTATAGGGGCATATTTGTACATAATTTCTAATAATGATATTTTTATTAGGAAATGATACGCGACAAATACATGTTTAAATTAAATGTTGAAATTAATAAAATGTCTTTATTGATGATTGTGAATTTGATGAGACTTTAACTAGAAATGGAAAATATTATTTTATCACTTTTATTGACGATTGTTCTTACTATACTTTCTAATAAAAATGATTATGAGTATTGGCACGCAATCGAGAGAGGTCTGAGATATCTTAAAAGGATACAATGATTACAGTATCAAAGATTTATTTTCGTCCTTAAATGATACAATGATGTCGATTGAAATACTTTGTCATGTGATTCAAAAGATACCAGTGGTTATATATTTAGCATAGCTGGTGGAGCTATATCTTGGAAATCGAATAAACAAAAGATATTGGCTCAATCCACTGTGGAGTCTGAAATGATAACACTAACAACCGCTAGTGAAAAACCGAGATGGTTGAGATGTTTGCTAGTTGAGATCGCTTTATGAAACAAAATCAATGTCAACTGGAGAAGCAAGAGTAATCATTTGAATCAATATTACTATGTCAAAAAAGAGAATTTCTTTGGATCAATCTTACTATGTTGAAAAGATCTTAAAGAAATATAAATACTTTGAATGTAAACCTGTTTACACATCATATGTGAAACTTTTCAAAAACCCTAAAGAAAGTGTTAAGCAAACTAAATATGTGAGCATCATTGGCAGCCTCATGTATAACATTGACTGTATTATACCCGACATTACATACGTCATGGGACTATTGTGCATATTTACCAATAGACCTATCATAGAGCATTGACACATAATCTAGAGCATTGGCACACAATCAAGACAGTTTTGGGATATCTTAAAAGGACTATGACTCTTGAATTACACTATCAAAGATTTCTTGTCGTCCTTAATGGATACAGTGATGTTGATTGAAACACTTTCTCATATGATTCAAAAGTAACTAGTGTCTATATATTTAGCATAACAAGTGGAGTTGTATCTTCGAAATCGTAGAAAAAAAGATATTTGTTAAATCCACTTTGGAGTCTAAAATGATAGCATTAGTAACCGCTAATGAAGAAGTGAGTTGGTTGAGGTGTTTTCTAGTTGAGATTCCTTTATGGGAAAAATCAATGTCAACTGTGTTGGTCCATTGCGATAATACCGCAGTTGTTGCAAAGATTGAGAATTGTTATTACAACGATAAGAGACAACAGATACATCGCAAGCTCAACATAATTAGAAGTTATTTTCCAAAGGAGCTGTTAAAGTGGATTATGAACACACTGATAAAAATTTAGCAGATATTTGACGAAAAAAATAGCTAAAAAGAAAGTCTTAAACACATCCAAAAGGGTGAGACTATTGTCTATACATCAATGAGTCAATCATGATGGTAATCCGACCTAAAAGACTAGAGATCCCCTTAATTAGGTTTAGTGGGTAATAAGAAGTCATGAAGTGATATGAGATGAACATGCTATTATAAATTAGAGAAGCATGGTTTTTGAAGCGATGATATGATGAAATAATAGAAACTCTTAATGAGATCTATATCTATGTGGACTAGTGTACCTAGCTAAAGGAGTAATCTTGATAGATTCACTTATGTGAATGTTGAAGTGGAGCCGTTTTCTATTGTATTTCGAGACATAATTGCTAGAGCATTCACTATATTGGAATAGACGTATAGAGCTATTAATGCACAAGTTTTTGAGAATACACCTAATGAAAAGGTTGTGTGTGGGTTTGATATCAGAGATAGAGTTCAAGACTACGAGTTACTCTTGTTGAATCTAAATCTTATTTACTATACAAATATTCAAATCAGAAAACACATCTATTAATGCACACTCTTATAGAAGCATTTGACGCTAATTCATAAATATATATATATATATATATATATATATATTAATTCAAATAGGGGATTGTTGGAACATAGAAGTACGTTAGTGTGTGAATTTAAAAGTTGTTAAAGTCCCACATTAGAAAGCTTTCATACATTGAATTGTATTCAACTCTATAAATACTAAAGTTCTACATTGGATAATTTACATATGTCAGATTGCTTCCATCACTATATAAAGAGTGTCAAACTCTTGTGAAAAATACACCAAGTTGGATGCAATTCCCAACTTTCTCTCTTGATGCACTTCTGAACCATTTATCCACTTTCTTTCTTTCCATTAGATTTTTTTTAGTGTTCCTAATATCGTTGTCATTTCGGTTTTAGAATCGTTTTTGTGTTGTAGTCCCTTCGATTTTTTGAGTGATCCTAATACCACTGTTCTTTAGGTTTTAGAGCGGTTTTTGTGTCGTAGTCCCTTTGATTTATGAGTGGTCACAAGTATCATATTTTTAGAGTGGCAATTATAGTCATATTGATGGTATAATTCTAGAACGATTTTCTACCGTACAGTAGAACTCCTGTAGTTTTATTTACGCTATTTTATCCCAAGAATATTGTGGTTGATACTTGATAGTCTGCATTGCATAATTTTGGACAGTTTCGCGGAACATTTATAGAGAGCGACTTTGTCCACAACTCAACCTAGTAATCTCTTCGGTGATTGAAAATAAGTTTTAAAATAGTTTTTTCGAAATTCAAAAACAATAGGTTATGTGTTGAACATATTTCCCTCTGCCCCTTCTTTTCTTCTCCTTTATGTTTTTTGTTTCTTCTAACATTATATTGGGTATCTTCTGAAATATGTTTAGGAGATTGCGAAGAAGAAGATGAAACTAAAAATGAGTTGATTTTCACTAAAAAGAAGAAAATAATGTTTTTTTTAAGGATCTGAATTGTGTGTGTGATGTTTGTTATGGTTTTTTGATGAGTTTGGTTGATTTACGATTTTCTTTTTTTAATTTGGAGTTTTATTTATTTATTTCGGTTTTTTACGTAGATGATGATGTAAGGGATGAAGATGATAGTTTTATTATTATTTATTTTTAAAAAACTATTAAAAATTAAATTGATGTGGCTTGAAGTATCAACATTTTTTTTTTAAATATAAATAAAAGACCAATTCGTAAGTTTTAAAACATAAAGAATTAATTTTAGATAAAAATAAGAAAAAAAAATCAAATTATTACAATTAAATAAGATAAAGGAGTAAAATGTAATTTTATAAAAAATTAAAAAAATTATTTTCATGTTTTTTCTATTTTGCTCATCTCAATATTATCATGGTACTTAGTTGGTTCAATACATGTTGCAATAATGTATTAGCATGATATGAACTAGGTCTAACACACTTCTTTAAACACACTCCAATAAGTTGATGACACATTATCTCTTTTTTAATTCTTTACCTACAATCGACTATACAAGTTGAAATCTGAGATTTTTACCCAAGAATACTTACGGTGTTCCTCAAGTTTCTCACTTGGGTTGAGGTCATTCATCGATATCCTCATAATTAAAGGATGCTACCAATGCCTTTGCACCTAATAATGTTATTCATCAATGAGGGAAGTAAATGTAATATACAATGTTTAATTATTTTGCAACTTTGAGTGATTCATTTTCAAAATGATCAAAATCAAAGCAATAGTGGTGTTGATGAAAAGAGTGAAGAGATTGTGTTGTGGAAAGATGATATTGATTCGGACATCTGTTGCTGGTAGAGGTGGCCAAAGTTCAGTTCTGAACTAGAACCGTTTGAAAATTGAACCGAACTGATTTTCAGTTCGAAAAAATGAACTGAACTAGTTTTCAGTTCAAAAAACCGAACCGAACCAATTTTACAAAATGGTGAACTGGTTTTTTATTTTGAACCGAACCAAACCGGTTTAACTTAGTTTTTTGTTCATATAGGCTAAATTTTACATAATTACCCCTAATTACTTATAAAAAAACAAATTCAATTCAAGTTTTTTTGAAATAAAAACCAATTCGGTTCAGTTTTTTTAAATTAAAAACCAGTTCGGTTCGGTTTTTTAAACTGAAAACCAGTTTGTTTCAACTCTTGTTTTAAAAAATCAGTTCGAAAACAGTTCGGTTCTCAATTTTTATAAATCAGTTCAGTTCAAAATCAATTCGATTCGGTTCAATTCAGCAGTTTGGTTCAATTTTTGGTTTTTTTGAACACCCCTACATGATGGAATATATATGTCTTTTTTTTTTTGTAATATACATGTCTTTTTTATTTAGGGAGGAATGTGTAGTTAATGGTTGAAGGGAGTAATGTCACGCGGGATGGGAGAGGTGAATTAATGGTGGAAAAAATGTAGGGTATGTGGAAGGGAATATGGATTTTGTAATTAACTAATCAAAATGTAAATTTACCATGTGTATACTTTCAATTTGATCTATAAATTATAATTCTACGAAATCATGTGAATGCGTGAGTATTTAACTAGTATATCTAGAAAAGAAAATTAGTTTAATTTTAACGTAAAAGATTTAAGGCATATAAACAATATAAACAATTGAAGATAACAAATATGTTAATTAATAAAATTAAAATTTGTCAATAAAAAGGGGTTCGTTCGACAAAAATGACGAGTTAAAATGAGGGACAATGTAAAAGTCAACTTTAAATTAAAATACATGAACCATCAACAACCATGGAGTCATTTAAACATAGAGATTCGACATTCAATAAAATTCTGAAAAAGGAAAGGTTGACAAAAGCAAAAGTTAAGAAAATAATATTTTTGTCTTCGTATAAATTTTAATATTTATAAAATAAAATTCAATTTTAATGAAAAACTTTTTTAAGTTTTTCAGTACACACCATATATTCTAGAAAACTATTTCCAAGTTTTCTAGTAAAGAAGTTATACTCCAGAAACCTTTTTTTTAAGTTTTTCGATAAAAAAAGTTTCATTCCGGAAAACTTTTTCCAAGTTTTCCGATAAAATAGTTAAATTACAGAAAAACTTATTTTTTTCAAAATTTTTCAAAAAAAAAAGTTATTTAAAAAAAAATTAGTGTGCACCGGAAACTTTTTTCACAAGTTTTTTGGTACAGAGGGGTTTACCGAAAAATTTGTGAAGAAGTTTTTCGATACACACCAAATTTTTTTATAAAAAAAATAGTACCTAAGTTTTCTAGCAGAAATTTTGTACTGAAAATTTAAAAAAACAATTTAAAAAAATTTTAATTTGAATTGATAAAATAATAAAAATCAAAAAATCAAAAATATATTTAATATTTTTAAAAATTTATAAGGGTATAAATACAGATATGAGAGTACAAAGTAAATTTTTTCAATTAAATATGTGTTCATAGAGGAAGAGTAATTGTCGGGAATGTGGCCCATTATTATATATTGGACGGATACAAACTCACAACGATAAAAAGACAAAAACTTGTAAGATTTAGGCGTATCAATATTGAAAGTCAATTACTTAGTTTACTTTAATTGTATATAAGAGTTTTTATTAGAGGATTTTCTGAAACATTAAGTATGCATCGCAATCTTTACAATTTTTTTTGAAATTATGTTTTTTCATTATGTCAACAATTTAAAATAAACATTTATTCTACTTCATTTAAATTTAACTTGCAATTTGAACTTTAAAAAAAATATATATTTCACATTGACTTTCAAGCCATTTATGTTTCAATCACTTTAAAATTCATGTCACTTTACTTATTAGTGTTTTATGATTCAATTGTTTTTTCACATTTGAGTTATTAATTCAAAGTCAACTTCCCCCAACCTTTTTTTAAACAAATTTCAGCCTTAAAACTATCCCCTTACTTATGTAAGTATACACATTAATTTGTTTAGTGTCTCGAAATTTCATTGATTAAACATTTATTTGTTAATAAAAGTTGTGGGTATAACTCATGGTGTAGATATGAGGAGCTTTTTGATAGATGAAATGTAAGTATTTCTATGAGTATTTTTTTAGCATCGAGGTATATGTTTTACCACTTATGAGTTTCTGAAATATAATTCAACTAAAAAAAATTTAATAAAAAAAATTAAACATTTATTTGCATTTTAAATTCCGTTGACTTTCGTTTCACAAAAAATCACCTTAAACAAAATATTAATGTGTATATATTTTATGAAAAATAATATTCATATATATTTTCATTACAATAATAATATATTAAAACTAACTATCTCTATGCTTCGTTTATTATTTGTCAACTATGTACTTTCAACTCCTTTAGTAATATTGATAACATTAAAAATTCATAAATATTTTATTGATGTTATAAAATGATAATTAAATTGAGATTGACGTTACACTTAAGATTGCCATTCATATATCATGACACAAATTTTTGCTCGTCTAAGCCCTCTGGCTACTTGTTTAGACCATTTTAAATGATCTCTCATCTCTTTTGCAACATCTTTTGGAACTTGATGTAATTAACCCTCTCTTATTCTTTAAGCAAATTCAGTTCTTATTTAAAAAAAGAAATATACATTAGTAGTTATGATAATAAAGTTATACATGGCAAAAGGATTCATGAACAAGTCAAAAAGAGATAAAATAATTATATATCTACCTTCCTAAATTTTGTAACTGATCCAGCAAGATTGACGTTAAATTGAAGTACCACTTAGTCCCAAAATTTCTATCTACAGCTGTGTTATTTGGTGTATTGTCTTTTTTTTTTTGTGCAATTTTTTTTCCCCTAAAATTTAACTGTTTTTAAAAAAAAACATTTTTATATAAAAATAAACACTTTTTATAATACAATACATAACGATGTTTTAATCATTTTAAATACTTTAATAACCACTAAAATATATAAATGTTAAATTGGTCTGTCCAGTCTGGCCCGACCCGTTTTGGGACTAAATTTTTTTTTCTTCTGAAAATAAATATTCACTACTCTTTGAAGAAATGTTGTCAAATTTACTTTTAAAGGAAATTTTGAAAAAAAAGGTTGATCAAATGGTTGGAAAATCATTCAAGGATTATCAATATATAAATATAATAAAATTGTAAAATAAATGTGTAAAGGAATAATAATTTTTAAATAAAATTTAGTCTTCAACAAATTAGCTAAATGAAAAGTTAATAATAACAAAATTAAAAATAAATCATTATTATTGTGTATAAACATATTTACCTTGAAATAATTAATTTATTACTAATATAACTAAGGCCATCTTAAAGAATTTGGAGATCCTATTTTAATCTTAAAAATTAAGTCTTAATAAAAAAAATATAATTTTAATAATTAAAAAAATTAGTAAAAAGAATTTTAGTCATTGTATACATGTCAATCTACATGAAACACTCTACACTTATTAATCTACATGGTTTATGTTATTTTGTTAGGTTAATTATGTAACAAGAAAAGGTGTACAATAGTATGTCATCTTTAATATATATATTAGGCTCAAATATATATTTTGACAATAATAACACAACTACAATTTTATTCATAAATATAATTTTACTCGTAAAATATATCGACTATAGAATCCAAAATTGCAATCACATACACCATAATATCTATATTAATTAACATATCTATTAGCATCAGCCAAACCAAACAAATCATAATTATTCTATAAACTTATATAATTTAGTTTTCACATAACTCATAACTAATAATTAATTTTTTTAATATAAGTATTTTTTTTTAATAAAATTTAACTACTTTTATACTTTCAATATTAAAATTTTACTACTCCCTTCTATAAGGCTATTTTCCAAATCTAATTTTATTCTTAAAAAAACAAAAAAATTGTATAAATTTGATTTGATTTTTAATGGTTAAAAAATTATTATCCACTTACAATTTGCAGTTTAATCTAGTACAATTTGGATGTTAATAATTATAGCATGTTCCACGGGATCTAATATATTATATCACAAATTAAATTGATATAAAAAAATTCTAAGATAAAATTTCAAATTAAATAGCTTGAATCAAGTAATGAGGGAAAAAAAATTATTACATTAATCACAGTGTCACCTTATCTAAAATATCTAATTAACTGGTCAAAATTTATTTATTTAATAATCAGCGAAAACTAGAAATAAAAAACCCACCCATCGAGAATCTTTCAACTATTATCTGATGAAGATGTAAAATAATGGTGTAAAAATAAAAAATAAAAAAAATATATTCCAAAAGAAGAAATGGATTTGAGAAAACACAGATTATATGGCCGATATAAGAATGGTTGATTAACAGTTACCATCATAATAATAATCATGTAATAAAATTGAAATTTTTGTATAAGAAATATCTGTTAATTAAATGAGATCCAACCGTTGGTTTTATTAATGAAATGCAGTTGATTTTGTTCATTCTCTTATGAGTTTGTTAGTATCTAGTTAAAAAAATGATTTTGTTAGTATTGGCTCCATATAATATATTAGTAGTAGTTTTAAATGTAATGACTAAATGGAAAATGAAAAGATAAGGTACATGTTGATATTATCTACCATGAATTAGTCATGAATATTTTTTTCAAAAAGAAAATTTCAAAAGAAATACACACTAAATTAATTATGAGTTCATGTTTAATACATTGATGAATCAGTGATTCTTTGGACAAGAGTAGATTTAGAGGGTGTCATGGTTTAATGTGGCAGTGCCTATTCTTATAATTCCAATTTGGATCCCATTTAAAAAATCCATGAAGATGCTTGCTTGGTGTTAGGTAGCTTTGCAAATGTATCATTGAATTGACACTCCAACTAAATTAATCGTTACCAATTATTCTATTGGCAAAATTAAAACATGCATTATATTTCGACGTGGCCAAAATTACAAAATTTAATACAAATTGCAATATTAGCAAACAAAAACGAAGAAAATTTATTTATTAACAACCTGTTTTGATCTACAACATATATCTTATTAACTCGAAAGAATGCCAAAATCTGTAACTGAATAAACACTTATTGTGACAGAATAGAAGAAACCATTGGCGTCGATGAGATGGCGAAGGCAAGTCCCTTGCAAGATAATTTTGTGCCCTTTGGTCTTTTTGAAAAATCATTGCTTCAGCCTTCAATATACACATGATTCAGGAAAACAGACTTCAGTATATAGTTTACTGACTGAGAATTATAATTAAGTTATGGACAAACACCATGCAACATTTGGAATACTCAAAAGTCAAAATATGTTTTACTTATTCCAGCATTCTGTGGCTCAAAAAATGAATTCATGTTGCGTGGCTAAATGTATTTCGAATTTCATCGCTAACTGTAAAAACCGGAAACTTTTTATAATCAAAACTTCGAATTTCATGATTTGAGCATCCGTCTTTATCCACAATATAGGAACCACACTTTCATTAATAGGATTTTAACATGTTTGGTGAATAATAGTAGAGTAAGAAGGCACTTGTGAGTTGTGAATATATAAAATATAAGATTTGATTTGCATCAGTTAACTTGCATCTAAGAAAAGGCTTACTTTGGATATGAATTATTTGGTCTATATAGGTTTTCAGATGCCATCATTTTGTTCATCCATTTCCTCAAGAATAACATATTTGGCTGCAGAATCTTTTGTATGATGCTCTGCCACATTATCACCTTTATGAAGCTTCTTGTATCTGAAACAAAATAAAACCAAAAACAAACATTTGTTGAATGAATAGCATTAAATTAAAAAGAAGTGTCATTATGTTTGAGGTGCTCATATGGCTCTGATAAACGAAGGCCACATTTAAGTAAACGGTTAAATAGGCGTTTATATTCAATAAGATATGTTGAGAGCTTAATAAAATGTATATTCATACCCTATTATAGATAGCTTATTTAATAAGAGATTAGAAACAAAATAGAGATTGTTGCTTGAAATATGTGTGCTGATGACTTACTTGTACAAATTAAACAAACTGACACCAACCATAATAACGAATAGGCCAAATCCTTTCAACCAAGTAAATTCATCATGAAAGTATACTACTGCAACCTACAGACAAAAACACAAAACCAGAACATTAGGTTTAATATGGTCAGCAAGCAAGATCTGAGAAGATTTAATAAAAATTGAGACATGAATTCTGTATTCAATATTAAGCATTATTTGAGTACTACGGTAGCCACTGGATAATTGTAATATTAATTGATACCAATATGGTGACGGCCTCCTTAACAACCCCTGCTATTGTGACCGTGACGGCACTAGTTACTGAGACCAAAATATATTCTGTTAGTACCTGCAAGAAGATAACGATCCACAAATACCGTAAGTTAAAACATATGACTGTAAACACTACAAAAACATAAAATATGTAAGACAAGACAAATAAGAAGCAAGCCAAACAATATATATATATATATATATATATATATACCAAAGGGAAAATACACTCCTACCATAAAAAAGGCAAGTGTTCCACCAAAAAACATCAGCAAACAACTTCGAGTTATATGCCATGAATTATCGAAGTACACATTTTCTCGGAATTCTTCCCACGGATCTAATGCAAGAGAAAGAAGTGCGGTTGCCACAGCCATTACTGGAGTTACATAGCTCATCAAAGTAAGTGGATTTTTCAGACCTGAAGTCATTGGAAAAAGCATATAAATATATAGTAAAACAGAACTTACAAATTCTAACTGGAAAATACACAAAAGCAAAGAAAAGGCTCAGAGGAAGATAGCAAGAGAAATTACAAGAGAAACAATCAAATAATGCAATTTACAAAGTTAATCACTCGAAGTGTTTAAACAAAAAAACATCACAAGCCTTTTTCTACTACACGGGGTTAGTTACATGGACAAATGACGCATAATGTCTTATCATAAATCATGTCTAACAAAAGACTTTTAGCCCCTTCTGTAAAAAAAAAAAGAAAAAGAAGACTTTTAGACCTACATCCTTCTTCATGGTTCAGCTTATAATTTTCCTTGGTCACTCTATCTCTTAATTAATATTGACTATCCTATATGTGTTTTACCATCCTTATTAGAGCTTCTTCTGGTCCTCTTGGAATGTGCCTAAATCATTTAAGTCAAAACTGTACAATATTTTTCACAGTACATGCTCCTCAACTTTCTATCTAATGATTTCATTTTTTATCCTATTTTATCTTATGTATCTACTCATATATTATTACCTTCTTATTTATGCATCATTGACCATAATTTCTTTTCGGCTCTCTACCGACGACCATTTAGTCCCGTAGAACATTGTCAGTCTTATACCCGTGCGGACAAAATCCGTGGTTGATAAAAATTAAATTAACTCGTATAAATTAATGTTTTATCGACCAAAGCCAATGCAAAAAATTAATTAAAAACAAAACATTGATAATTTAATTAAGTGAAACTGTTCACTGAATATATCCATATAAATATAATAAGACCAATGTTTTCAATAAATAATTGCACGGGATTATGTGAGGCACTTACCATAGGCTTCTTTCTTTTCAATTTGGTTTTTAGTTCACAGATGAGAATGAAAATTGTGTTCCAACCCAAGAAAATGAAGCAAAAATGTTTAGTTAGTGATAGCAGGAAAAGTAAGAATGTGAAAATCTGTTGTGTATGTGTGGATAGACATGTATATGTACAAATATGAAAAGGCAAATATAAGACTTTAATGAATATACAGCGACAATATAAAAAAGTTTTAGACTATCATCCAATCACATCTCATCATGTAGATGTTTATTGAGATATTTTAGTAAATAATATAACAAAGTGGCACATCGATAAAATGTGATTGGACGACAACGTAAAAAGATTTTAAATTGACAGTGCATGGTCCCTTTTTTCCAAATATAATACCTGCAAAAGGATCTGAGTCATACACCAGCGAAACCCAGACATAACAGCAGCAAGCATGACAAGTGCAAATCCCCAAAATTCAAATTCTGTCTCTTTTGCAACTGCAGTACACCAAAATAAAATTAAAGACATTAGTTTTGAATTCTCATTGAGGTATAAATTCCTAAAGCTTGCAAAATGAACTTCTAATGTTCAAGAGAGCCTTCGGAAAATAATAACCAACAAAAGCTGAGAATCTTTTAATGTTCAGAATATTTATCACTGTTCCAACAAAAACCAATCACTATAATTGATTGAAGAATCCCAAGGAGAACATGAAGAACTTATTGGCTTTTCTAAATTCTATAACTGTGTAGTTGATTAACTTTGGTACTAACTAGTTAGTATAAAATGTATTTCCTAACTTCTGTCTGGATGCTACTTTTTTGGAATTTAACTACAATCTTTCATATAAAAACTTTCAGAAATATATTAAGAATGAGTAAAATTTTACTAGTGTGTCACTGGACATAATTTCTGACAGGATATTATGAAGTTGTTTGATCTATGCAGTCAATACCATCTAGAGAGAAATACTACGGGTGGCCAAAAAACCTAACTGCATTAGAAAACTAAACTGAACCCATTCAGAAAACTGAGAACCAAACTGCATTTCGGAAACAGTTTTTTAATTAAACTGATTTCTAAAAAATAGTATCAAACTGAAACTGAACTATAACTTTTAATTCAAAACTAAAATCAAATTTCACAAAAAAACCTAAAATTACATAATTCCAAAATATTCAAATACCTAAAATCTGAAACCAACTAAAATGAAGAACTGAACCCTAACACCATTGCCACGGCCTCCACACCCACCACCGCCGCGTATGGCAACGTCATTGCCACCTGTCGCCACCGCCAATAACAATGACACTTACTGCCGTTTTGATTCGAAGCTTCGTCGCGTAGCAGCATCGTCGTGAACGAAGCTTCGCCTCGAGTAGCAGCGCATCGCCACCCTTCGTTGTCACCGCCACATACCATTTCAAAGGCGTATTGTGTTTCCATCGCGTACAGCATCAACTCCTTGTAGCGTACAGTGTCTTCTTCCATTAGCTGTGTTTGTTTACCATAGTATTGTCAATTTATTCCAACCAATGATTGATACTCTACATTTAATTATTTTGCTGCATTTTTTGAGGTTTGTGTAGTTAGGCTTATAGAAATTTTAACTTTGTTTTGTTGCGTTGGATTGTTTTGATGCGTATTATGTATGCGCACAAAATGTTAATATTGCTTTGGAGATTGATGGGAAGATTATTGGAGGTAATACTATGGTGAGAGTTCAATCAGAGAATGTTAATCACCCTGGTGCTAGATTAACAAATGTATTGAAGGATTTGGAATTTTAGGTACATCATGCTAATATATCTCGTATTAATGAAGTTATGGTTCAAGATATTGTTCAAGTTACTAATGAGATGAGAAATGAAGAGTCTTAGATCTGCAATTCTCATGAGATTGGACTGGAAAAAAACCCAAATATTCAGATGTTATACTGTTTATACTGAAGGAATTTATGTTAGTTCTTAGTTAAGTTTAATTAATCTATGCTATTTTCTTTTTCTAATGCTAAGTAGTAGTAGTAGTTATTTACTTGGATTAGCAATGAAACAAGAAGACACATAAACAATGAAACAATGTGAAATGGTAGGTAATTTTTGTTTTGATAAATAAAGTAGCTGATGAACTGTTGCATATTGTGTATCAAAAGATAGATCAAGTAAGATAACATGTTGTCCTAATACTAATAAGAATGAACACTTTTGAATTTAAATATTTGTAACTCCTTAGATAAAAGGGCCAAATGTTGTTATTCACATTGTTATGTAATTCTTAATTTCATAAGTCTTGGTGTCATGGTGATTAATTATTTAATCTCATGGTGCTTCTGCTGCAATTGTGCAGCATCTTAGTATGTTCCAGGGAGTTAGTGGCTTAGTGCATTCAAGTTGATTTCATGTCATGTTAATGAATTGTAAGCTTAAAAAAACAGTTTGGTTCAGTAAATAGAGTAACATTTTGGTTCAGTTCAATGCTTATTGTAACAGTTCAGCTCAATTCGAACAGAAATAGTTAAGTCAAAACTAGTTCAGTTCAGTTCAAGGTACAGAACCGGAGAACTGGTTTTAAGCAACGGTTCGGTTCGATTTTTCCGAACTGGAAACCAGATCAGTTTGGTTCAGGTTCAGTTTTGGGTTTAAACCAAAATTTGCCCATCCCTAAGAAATACTTCAATTGTTGTTTTATATTCGTATGGCATGCTAAGATAAACAAACCATAATAAAATAACCTGCATCCTACTCTGAAGGTATAGCTAACCGCTGAGCTTATAGGAAGCCGCGCTGGCTTAGCTGTTCTGAATTCCTAAGTGCAAATCAATGTACATTGAAATGATAAATTACTATCAGTAACATGAACAAAGATATGAGTACCTGTTAGTAATATGCCAACGGAGATGACAAAAATGATTCCTGATAGTTTAAAACTTGGTGCCTCCAACCTATTCCAACCAATATTCATAATTAAATGACAGAAAACAGATAAAGATGAACACAAACACAAAACAAATATTTATCCAGAGGACAAAATTAAACATATAATTATTCAAGAACCAAAATCACAAAGCTGAATGAAAAAGAGATGACCAACAATTGGAGAATGCAGAAGTATCAATGAAAATAATGCAATCTTCACAAACAATAAGGCATTCTAACAGCAATTTCAATTTCATGGCATCAAGTGAAAGGGTGATGTAGGGTCAGATTATCGTAGGCTGTGATATATGAAGATGTAGTTTATAAACACAAGGCCACTAATTCTCGCATTGTAAGGCATCTAATATTTTATATAGTCTTTTCGGCATCATTGATGAGAATTGGGTATGTTCTTTAACATCATAGCAGCTTTTGTAGTTCAATATAAAGATACTAGTAATTAACTGCTAAAATTTTGTGGCAACCTGAAGTTTTTTAAGTCTTCTGTGCACTTGTTAAAGTAGAATGCTGCCATCAAACATCTCGCGTCAAAACATTTTGGACACATTCTATGCAGTCAAGACTAAAAATTACAATAAAAACCTTCTAAAATATGGCATCAACATTTCTCAGAGATTATTAAGAAAATAACTATACGACAAATTACCATACTTTCCTGTCAATTTTTTGTGAGAATACAATTATTTGTTCGCCTGCATATTATAAATATTGAATTCTTTTTTACAGTGGAAATATTGAATTCTTAATGACCACAAACACTAAACAATTTATAAATGTATTATAGGATTGAGAACTCTAGTATATTTGAGAACTTCTAAACATAAAATTTGTTTTCCTTAATTACTCTTAAATTATCCTAGAGATGCAGCTCATTAAGTTTTAGAATGTTTAATACTTGTTTCAACCAATGACATAATCAAAATGATTACAGAAACAAAATTAAAGGAAAGTCACCTGAACGCAAAAGCAAACAAGAGGAGAAAAATCGGAGCAGCAGATTTACACTGCAAAAAAAAAAAAAAGGAAAGGTAAATAATGAGGGGAAAGGTAGTTCGTTGCTTCCATAAAAATGGCGGAAAATGTAGAATCCAATTCTTATGTAACATTAACAAAAGAAAATTAAATTAACATTTCTTTTATTCTATATGAAAATAAAAGAAGTGCCACAAACCATTGTAGCAAATGTGACAGAGATAAAAACTAGAGATACATTGCTCAAGTTAACATCCATAGCTGTTCCAAGAGCAGTCGGGACAACTGTGAAAGGCAAAGTCCATCTGTGGCATTAGTTGATATAAAAGTTAATGTAATAAGTTGTGATCATAAATTTGCATAAAAGTGTGCTTCAGCATAAAAGATCGGCAAGCAAGAGATAGGAAAGAGGTAAAAAACAACAAAAAACAGTATAACCAATCATTCTTTGTATTATTAGATCATTTCATATCGCTAAAATTTTTTGAGTAAAAATGCTAATTCAGAAACACATAATTATAATACGAGTGCGAGCCTAGTCTGTTTGCCTCATTTTCCACTTTTGGACCGCATTACATTAGAATTTTAAATGTAATCTTTGATAACTGAGTGAAATTTTCTGAATACTAACACTAATTCAGAATATCTATCACCACAAAGAATAACAAATTATATGTGCAATATTCTGCAACAATAACACTCTATATGTAACAAATAACAAAAAACTATTAGCCAAAATGTAATAGGAAGTTACAGTTTTGCCTACCTAATTATCATATTAAAGTTGGCAGAGTTAGAGCATAGAATAGAAAGAACGAAAGTTACCTCGCAAAAAGTAATCCCTCCAAGACATGACCACATTAGTCTCAAATTTGTGAGACCAAAACCAGGTGATAAATTTTGATAAAACAGCTTGCATTGTAAAGTGGATAGTATTCATTAAAAAAGGAGCCGGGAACTTTCCCATATGATCTCCCAACAGACTTTTATTATACCTGTTCAAAACATATAACAATAAGAGACAAAGGTCAAAAGGATTTGCATCACAAATAACACTAAACGGGGGAAAACAATATAGATAAGTCATATTTTGACACCAATTTGGATGTTACCACATTTCAAATATGTGGTTACATACAATCAGTAGATTGATGAATATAACAAGAGGTTGCAACTCATTAATTATCCATTGAACACAATTAACCAATATTCTAAACGTCATTAACCACAATTTTTCAGATGTTCAAATATACATATATCCATTAATTAACCATTCAAAGTATTCAAATATATGTAGTACATGATATTCATTAACCATGATTCGTGTTCAAATATGCAGTTGAAAATTGTGGTTGATAGCGTTCAAAGTCACAGTTAATTGTGTTCAACAGATGACTAATGAGTTGTGACACACGTTCTTATATGCATTAACCATATACTAAAAGTTTAAATATAATTAACCACATTTTTTAACTGTGTTTGCAGTTAACCATCCAAGTTGATGTCAAATTTGTGTATGAAAATAACACAACTTAACAATATAAGTGACAGCAAATAGCGAAAGTGTAAACAAGGAACTTACAAGGTCAAAAATAAACTGAAAGTGTACCACACAAGTATGAAAAACAATGTCTTCAAGATATTTGCTGCAGGAATAGCATTTTGAGAGACTTTATCCAGCGATCCATCGCTGCCCACAGAAATGTATGAGTCACCACCAACTGTTCCCCTCTCAGGGATATCTTCAATGTCAAAAGGCACATACTTCTCGGATCCATTACCTCTTCTATGAACAGTTTCATCATCCATAGCAATAGCACCACTCATTAGCTCACTCTTTTGCTGCTGAAACTTCTCAAAAATTAATCTCTCTCTATCTAAAGGTTTTCCTTGCACTTGCACCTCATTCTTTTGAATAATAAAAGGTAACTCAAAATCAGTGTCTTCTTCTACACTAACATCATCATCATCTAATTGTTGATCCAAATGGACCCTTCCATCACCACGACCATCATTATCATCATCACACCAACGCGAAAACGAAAGTTCTCTACGAATGCCAGATCCTAAGCTTTCACTATCAAAATCATCAATTATAATCCCTTTAAAATTACTAATCTCTGAATCCAATTCAATGTGTACCATCTCCTACTGTACATATCCATATTCATGTTCCATCCAACTTGTTTTTAACAATATCTTCAGTTGTCACCAAACTCCAACAACAACAAAAACAACAACAACAGAAGTAGTTCTTTTAGGTTGTGTTTGTAACACAGAGCTAGTGTCTGAACTCTGAACTGTTTTTCATTCATAAATCAAATTTGTAAAAACCAATAAAATAATCAGTATAAATAATATTAATCACCCATTTGAACTAAAAACTAGCTAGCACTCAATAATTATGAAGAAATAAAATCAATAAAAATGCAATACTTGAATCAAACAAATAAGTGAAATTGTGACTAATATGAAATGAAATAATTGACGAAGCGAGAAAGTTAGAAACCTTGGGCGGATTGATTGATTGAGAGAGAAAGAGGAAGAGAGAGAGAGAGAGAGATCTGAGGTGAATGCGTCGGATCTGAAGGTTGGTTTGGATGGGAGTTTTGAGGAATTAGATTGAATTGGTCTGAAGTCTTTTTCTTTTCTTTTTTTTTTTTTTTGACTAAACTTTTTCTTAATTAAGAATATAATTGTAAACTAATTACTGTTAATTAGTCTTTTTCTGTTTAATTTCTATTAAGAATAAGAAAAAAAATTCAACTAGTTTATATATATTTAATGTTATTATTTTAAAAATATATTTAAACTAATTTATTATTGTTGTGAGGAGTGACTATTATAATTAAAAATATATTAGTAAATGTACTTATTTACATGAAATTAAAAAATTAAATGCACTTAATTATTATTTTTAATAAGTATGAAAATAGTTTTTTTTTTTCTCAATATGAAATGGTTATTCTTTACAAAATTGTACCAAAAAAAAAAAAAAGAAGGTTATTTTTGCTAAGAGTCTAAAGAAGTAAATATTATCAATATTACATTTGTACTAAATCTGATTTCTCTACACAAATTTTGAGTCACGCTCTTGTGGATGAAAAAAATGTAACTGAAAAAGGAGATTCAATAAAAAGTGGTTAAAATCTCTGATGAAGATTAGTTGTTGATAAAATTAAGAGTAATTTGCACCAATAACATGGTTAAAATAAATAAAGACTATCGGATAAAAAAATTAAATAAATAAATCAAGACTAAAAATAAATTTTAAAGGAGTTAATTTCAACTGGTATTTATAATTGTTCTTAACACTCATTAAACAAAATCCATAAGGAGATAAGTCTTTAGATGAAATAAAATTCACAATAAATTAGAATGTATAAAACCAATTTCAATAGTTAGTACTCGTAGAATGTAGAGTATATAATTCTTATATTTAGGACAAGAAAATTACATAATTTTATCTTGTAAATAGGATAAAGAGTATTTGTATTTGTTTAATTGCTATACATAATTAGTGTATTGATTATTTATGTGGTTATTCACTAAATAAAGTTCATAAAAAAATAGTCTATAAAAAAATTGTGTTTATGTGGTCAAAGGATTATAAATAACCGTATCTTATGTTTTGCATTTAAAGTTGTTAGAATTAAAGTCATTTTATGATGTTGATATTTATGATTGAATAACCGCATAAAAACTGTATAAAAAATATTTATTTGTGTATTGAAATTAAAGTCAAACAATGTATACAATTATTCAATATATTGACTTTTTGTATTATACAATTATTCATATATATTAAAATCACATAAATATATTTAATCTTGATAATGCAACAATGTTAAATATTTTAAGAGATAATTTTATTATTTATTATGATTTTACTCGATTCAAAGAATAATATGTAACTTACACAAAAATAAATTAAAAGTTTAATAAATATATATTCATAATATAAAATAGTTTTATTTTTATTTAATAAGAAATCACGATAATTTGATGAAATTTCAAATTCTTAATTGATATCAATGTAAAACTAATTTACTTTGACAAGACATCTCACATTTTCTCATAAATTAAATCATAATTTTTTAAACTTTTTATTTATGAGAATTTTTTATTTTGTTGTTGGCACCTAACTAATTTTAATGTTAATTTGCTATTTCCATCCACATTTCCTTTTATTTCAAGTAAAGTAAACGACCTTGCTTTCTATATCAAAAGGGTCATAGAAACAAGGTCGGTGGTAGGAGAGTCCATTGATTGAAGGTGAAATCTAACTTTTTTCTTAAAAAAAAATATATCTAAATTTCTCAATTGTATAAATTTGATTTGATGTTTACTAGTTCATATTAAATTTGTTTATTTTTGCATTCGTATCAAATATTTATAAATGAATTGTATAATTATTATTAAAAATTCATACATAACTATAAAATTTTAGATTTGAATATGAGATATAATATTCAGCTTAAAATATTAATAATTTTTAGTTAAATTGATATTTAATAAAATATTTGAGTTAATCTATTAAGTAGCTTAAACACGAGTTCGCATTGTAGTTAGTTGGTATTTAAATTTGCACAATATAAAATAACAACTAATTGATAATAAAATATAAATAAGACAATATATATATATATATAAATGAAAAAATATGGTTATTTTTAAAAAATATAAATAAGACAAAAGACAATTATATTAATAGTTGCAAAACATAGCCACATAAATACATGCCAAAAAAGAGCAACTATAAAATAGTACATGTCATCACACAAGATGACATAACAAATTCAACAGAAAATATATCTAAACAAAATAAATGCATGTAATAAGTGTATAAGTTTTTTCTTCAAATATTTATGTAAAAGGCATTCAAGGTGTCACAAATATTTATTTGTGAAATACATTCAAACATATTTTTCTTTTAATTAATTTATTTGTGAAATATATTTTTTAATTAATTGATGAATGATAAATATTTATCTCGCATGTAAGATTTATACAAAAAATAATATAACAAACGTTTTATAATTTTTATCAAATTTTATTTTTCAGATATTCAAAAGATACACTATTAGTGAAATACATATTTACCTTTTTAATTTATTGATTTGTGAAAGATAATTTATTAATTAATTGATCAATAACAAATGTATTAATTTGAATTAATTTATCAGCAAAAAAACATTTATCATGCATGTATTAATTTTAACTATATATAATTAATTGTAATCATCATATTATAATTATTTTCATTTTTAAAAATTTATCAAAAATAATTAATTGATTAGAGACAAATATTTATGCAGTGTATGAATTATATGCTCCATTGATTTATTTAGTGACTCGGCTTTAGAAAAATAACATAAAAAAAAAAACAAAAAATTGAAGTGTAAAAAATTATAGTTAATGTATTATAATTGATATTTTTTTTATGTCAGCGATATTAATAAAATACTAATTGTAACTAATTTTTTGTAACAGTCGTTTGTCTCGTGCACATTTTTTTTATAATAAATTATAAATAATATATTTTAACTATTCATATTTTTATTTAAAAGATAAAAAATGTTAACTTTAACTAATTGATTGTGAGGCTTTTATGTCGTATATGAATTATAAATGATTAGTTTTAAAAAAAAACATGAAAAATTATATTTAGTATATCAAAATTGTTCTCATTTTTATGTTAATGATATTAAAAAAAAATTTAACTAATTTTTTATTAACAAATATTTATCGTATCCACAATTTTTAGAAAAATTTATCTCATACCTCCGTTAATATTCCTAGTTGACATTTTAATAAAATTCAATTTTACCATGTTTTAAAAAGTCAAATTATATGTTATTTTTGTAGATGTTTGTGTTCTAGAAAACTTTTTCAAAAATTTATAGAACACAAAGTTTGAACTTTTTGAAAATATTTGTGTTTTGGAAAACTTATTTTTAGAACATATTTGTATTTTGAAAAACTTGAAAAAAGTTTTTCAATATACAAAGTTTGATTTTTCGATACGGTACACATAATTCAACATTTGTAAAATGCATTTATGTACTGAAGAATATAAAATAAGCTTTTCGATACACAAAGTTTGATTTTTTTAAAATGCATTTGTATAACGGAAAACATAAAAAAAGTTTTTTGGTGCACAAAGTTCATGTTTTATAAGATACATGTGTTTTATAAAGTTCTTTTTTATAAGTTTTTCGGAACTTAAAATTAAATTTAGTTTATAATTTGTAAAAAAATATTGGAATAGGAGTATAATGTGGAGTACGGTAAAATTTGTATAAATTTTCTGATTTTTATAATAAACTATAATTAGTATATAATAAACTTATTCTCATTTATAATTACATATTATATAAAAAAAATACTAATTGATTAGAGATAAATGCTATGTTTGATAAAATCAGTTCATAGCTTATAGCTTATAATTTTTTTAATACATTTAACAGTTCAATTAACTTAAAAATATTAAATGATGTAAAGGAACATTCTTAATTATTTATTTTTTTTAACAATGGATGCTTAAAATGCTTTAAAAGTAGTAATTTAATTTTTTTTTATTAATTTAAATTGGATCAAAATGATATATTTATTAATTATTTATTTTAAATTAAAATAAATAAATAAATTGTTTACTTTAAATTATTAATTCTTTTAAAATTTAAATTATTTATAAATAATCTTAAATTATACTTTTTTATAAATAATTTAAAATTAAAAATAATATATATTTATTTAGTCATTTTATTCATTTTAAATTATAATAAATAAGCTATTTACTTAAAATTATTTATCAAAAAAATTATATACATTATTTATTTGAATTATTATAAAGGGTAATAAATAATTTTAGAAGAAATTTAGTTACAACAAAAAAAGGTAAAATTGAAAGACAAAATTGTGAAAATTTTACCTTATACCCTCGTATCTATACCTCTATCCCAAATTTTAATAAAAATTTGATTTGACCCTTTTTATTAAAAAAAAAAAGATTTTCTGGAAAAAAAGATTGAGTTTTTAAGTTTTTGGCAACACAAATTTTGAATTTCAAAAACACAATAGTGTTTTGAAAAACTTGAAAAAAAATTATAGACCAAAAAGTTTGAGTTTCCATATTTTTCTAACACACAAATTTCGAATTTAAAAAACACAATTGTATTTTTTAAAAGTTTGATTTTTTTTTTTACAGTATAAGAAGTTTGAATTTCTGAAAATTATTTATGTTCTAGAATTTTATTTAAAATTTTTCAGAACATAAATATGTTTCAGAAAATTTAAAAATTAAAATTTTTGGAAATACATTTGTGTTCCGGAAATTTATTTTCAGTTTTATAGAACTCAAGTTAAATTTAGAGGAGTAGAAAAAAAAATATGATTATTATTATTTAAAAAAAAAAAATAGATAGTTGGCATAAAGTATAGAGTATATGTTATAATTTTTCAAAATTATAAACTATAAATAAACTATGTATAAATAAATTTAACTTATGATTTATAAGTTAGAAATTCGTGTTTGAGTCTTACCAAACAAAGTCAAACACTTATTTATATATTGTATGTCCCAACCACTTATTTCAAGAAAAACAATGTGTAATAGAAAAAACAATTATTTATACAATAAAGACTCTATTTATAGCATTTTTTTTAGTAACTCGTTTTTTAATGTAGTGCTGTTTGTATTGACATATCAAGGGAAAGATGGAGGAGGTGGCGGTATAGTTTTATTCAAATTAGTCTATTTTTTTAAGTTAAAAATTATTATATATTTGACTTGGTGATAAAGTTATGTATAAATTCGACATTGGAAATGGTAAAAAAATAAAATAAATAAAAACAGTAAAAATATATCTAAATTTGGGTTTTGAGGAGAAAAAAGTTGCATGAATAAAATATGCTGTAAAAGACTAGGCTTTTATAAAATGGAAGCTTTGAAAATATGCAAACTTTAATGGTAGTATTGAAAAAAAATTGAAAGCTTTAGAAGAAAATTCTATACCCGTTTTTTATTATTTAAGAAATTCACAGTTTTGATTCAAAAAAGGGGAAGTTATTTCTTTTAAAAAAATGGAAGCTTTGTAAAACTGAAAGCTATTTGTATAAAAAATGAAGCTTTCAAAATGGAGTCTTTGTAAAGATGAAAATGGAAGAAGAGAAAAAAATAAAATTTGGAAGAAATTAACTTTTATACTGTAATTTTTTTTTTTTAAAATTGAATACTATAATTTTTAGAGGAATGAAGCTTAAATAACTTAGTATTCCGATCGAGATATAAATAAAATTTAATAAAAAATTGTTATAGTTAAAAAAAAAATCAATTTTTTTCGTGAAAGAAATCTCACTTTGGTAATAAATGCAACTCCATAAACATAAGAACTCTATAAACACACAAATCCTTGTAAATGAAAATCATATAATACAAAAAATATATAAAAGTTTGGAAACTTAAATACCTCTTTTTTTTATTTGATGAAAATCCATGTTTGGAAAAATATATCCGATAGATAAAACTTTGCATATATCAAACAAAAAATATTAATAAAACCTTTAGCAAGAAAAAAAATTGTGGTGAGGATTGAATTTTGGTTTTTAATGAAAATAAATGGTGATTATTGAACATGAAAGGGAGGTTGAAAGAAAAGTAAAAAGAAAGCATATTGAAGAGAGGGAAACAAACTTGTAGAAAGTGGTTCCAAATTTAAAATGAAGATGAATTTTGGAAGAGAATGGTGTGTTGAATAAGTTAAAATCATCCATCTTATCAAACAACAAAAACAAAATTATCCTCAGTTTCAGTGATATGTCAAAAGTATACTATATTATTTTTTCATATGATCTTTGTGATTAAAATGGAAAAGGAAGATGAGGTGAAATAGAAAGACAACGTGGTTTGAAAAAATTTGGGGTCTATTGCATGTGGATCACATATTCACACAAAGTGGTTGTGAATAATACATGACAAAGCATAGGAAAATGTTTCAGAGTACAGCTTGAGAAAATTACCAAATAAGACTTCTACATAAAATTTTGTTCCCCGCGGGCAATCTTGATAGAAGTATTAGGAAAAGGTCAATAATGTCAAACTAAAAATTCAATTATGTTAGTCTCGTGTCATTGGAGGAATAAAAATGGTAAGACAAGAAAGCCCCTAAAAATAGTGACGTATCAACAAATTAAGAAAACGTGGATTTGTAAAATCAGTGGCAATTAGGTGTCTCAAGATTATGTTAGAAGTATCACTTTATCTCAATATTTCGGTTGCATCTCCATCATATATTTATTTAGTTTATAAATGATATAATAAATAACTTATAATGTTTCATAAAGAGTTTCAACACTTTGTCAAATACTAAAGTGGACAATCTACTTTAGAATGTACAGGGAGTAATATCAATTATTAATTAAAAATAAATGTTGTAGGTATATCATAGTAAATAATGAGTTTATTTAAAATATTAATTCCTAATTTTTTCACTATAGTCATTTTATAGAATTTAAATGTTAATTTTAAAAATGTCTTGATGATAATCGTAATAATATAGATTAATGTGAATTCTTCGAATTCGAATGTAATTTAGTTTATAGTTGTATTGATGTTGATATATAGAAATTTAAAGTCAAATCCAAATTTTTCCATTATTTCATTCGTAAGATATATATTAACTATTAAATTACTCGGAAAAAAATAAAATAATGTGTTGTGTTTAATAAAAAGATACTGATTATAGAACTAATTATTATTTTTATCTTTTAAAAATCAGGTATGAGAGAATGAAATGCACTAATGCTTATCTAAATTAAAAAATCACTTTATTTTTATTTTTTACAAATCAAAAGAATATATTAAAAATCAAAAATTAAGCACAAGGTGTATCTAGACAAATACACAAAGCTTAAGGCAAAATTACAAAATGTAAGGAAAAATATATAATTTAAATCTACCATATCATACGATACGATGGAATGTCTAAAAATTCTAAAAGACAATACAATGAAAATGTTGTTCACACAAACGATAAAAATCATAATAAAAATATTTTTTGTTTTTATGCTTCAACCAATATCATAGAAGTATTTTAATTTTCTCAACCATATTATCGACTTAGAAATCTTGGTGATGAAAAATAACATAGTTTTTCATCTTCTAAAAGATCAAATTAAAATTTTAAGTGATTGACTTATTAACATGTAGTTTATAAAATTTAGTGATGGAAATTGATTAAAGTATTTGATTTCAAACTTGATTAAAATAACCTTTAATCATATTCTATTTACCGTTGGATTGAATTCCTGGTTATTAGGGTAATTTCTCCTAAATGGTTAAGGAAAAAAATAACTAAATTAATTAAGATGTACTCAAAATATTATTGGGATTTGCTTTTCCTTAAGTTGTTCTTTGATAGTTATGTGGGCTTTGGTGCCAAAGACCGTGTAAGTTTTGAGGCCCAGTTCTACAACATTGTATACTCTACATGGGTGCTGCTATTAGCACCCCTGATTTAGCTAATGTATCCATTAGATTGTATTCAACTTATTTAAAAAAATACTGATTCCGAGAAGTTTGCTAAAAAATACTGACTGAAAATAAAAGATAATTTGAAGAGACTAAAGAATGAATTTTCATTTTATAGGAACTAATATTAAAAGATCGAATGTGTAATACTAAAAAGATATTTAACTCAATACATAATTTTAATTATTAATATATTTAATCTTTATAAAATAATCATAAAATATTTTTTTAGTATTTATTTCAATTTGTAATCCTAAAAAATAACACAACACTAGTACTTCAATCGTTTCCAAACGGCAATTGTGTAAAATTTTTACACCAATTATATTTAATTATAGTTTTATTTATTTATTTATTTATTTATTTTATTTATAAAATTGATTTTTTATTTTAAAATTATTTTTGTTTTTGTTTCATATTTTTTATTTAAAAATTTATAATATAACATATTTTAAATAATATGATATATAATTTAATAATATAAAATGATCAACACTATTGATATTTTAAATAAGATTTAAAATTTTATTTTTCATCTTAACAAATTATTAATTTTTATAGTTTAATTAATGATATGTAAATAATTTGTCATATCATTTCTAAAATATATGACATCACATTCTTATATTCAAAATTCTGAAAAAAATAATTAAAATTATTTCAATTTTGAAATGATAAATCAATATCGTAAATAGATAAAAATAAAAAATAAAAAATATAATTAAATATAAAAATAAATATAAATATGAGAAGTACATTATTTTTGCATAATTATACGATAAGCAATCAACTTTTAACTTTTAACCCATAGGAAAATTAGATTGAAATACTTTAAAGTGTTTTGAATGAAATAGGTCAATATTTGATTGTCTTTTCCAATATTACATAGTTCCATTTTACAGAATTGCTATTGATAGATGTCCAAAACATTGTTCAGTTGATATTTTCTATTTTACAGAATTGCTATTGATATTTGTCCCTGAAACATACAGAATTGCTATTGATATTTGTCCCTGAAACATTGTTTGGTTAATATTTGTCTTTCAATATAAAAACATTGTTTTGCTATTGATATATGTCACACCAGATGAAAAATTATTTTAAACAAGTTGCCTATTTAATTTTAGTTTTATAAAATTGTCTCTTTAGATGAAACATTGTTCGGGTTGATATTTGTCTTTCTAGATAAAAACATTGTTTTACTATTGATATATGTCACACTATATGAAACATTATTTTAAACATGCACTAGTAGAATTTTGCCTTTTTAAGTCGGTTAAAATATACATTTTAAGTCGGTTCCGTGCCCGAGTTAACAGCAAACGACTTAAAAAATATGTTGTTTTTTAACTCGTTCCATGAACCGACTTAACAGAGCTTCATCATATTAAGTCGATTCACCTTAACCGACTTAAACATCATAAATTCAGTACAACACATCATCTTTTTAAGTCGGATATTTTGACCAACTGACTTAATAGATATAGTTAAAATAATTAATTTTTTTTTTTTATAGAAATTTCTCATTTTGTTTTCACGCTCTTAATCCATACAATATTTCGTATTAAATTTCAAATAAGAGTTTTGTGCTTACAATCACAATTTTATATAAACATCTAATAATCAAAATATACAATATCATAATATCTATGTTTATACAAAAAAATATAGAGTACAAAATTTCTGACTAATAATTAGATATCCATTAACAAAATTACAAAACCACAATGTAGCAATATTCAATAGACATATATTAGCATCGTCATTTTCTTCAATTAATTTCAAAATAAAATCCATACGACGTTTTCGAACTTATTTACTGTGATCTGGTGATTTGATCTCGAGTCATCAAATATCTGTAAAGAAAAAAAAACACACAATCAATATCGGATGAATCCTAATCTTTTATCATATGAACATTAAAAAATACAATCAATAACAACTTATAATTTTTTTATCAGACAAATATAATAAAATACAATCAATAACAACATGTAAAAAATTACATACTTGCATCCATAAAACAACTATGTTAAGATGTTCAACATATGTAACATGACATAGTAGTCACGCTTATAGATTTGTCATGTTTAACCAAATCATCATATCATATCCGTTTTGTATAACTATGACAAATCCCATGATGATTTCTTATTTCTTCAAAACATAACAGGTTGTATTTAAAAAAAAACAATAAAATTTTCCTTGGTTTTTATGAAGTTTTTTTAAAAGTAAGTCTCAAAAATTTATCCACACTTGTACACTTAATCAAATAACTATGATACATAATTATTTGTTACAAATAAGTAACTATTAAAGTAAAATAAAAAATAGTTAGAAAAAAAAAATGAATTTGACATATATTTTTTCCTTCAAATAATATGATATTATTTATCTAAATGAAATTATGAGTACATATAATAATCATTTTATATAAATGAAATACTCATATAAATTTATTATTGAAGACCATACCTGAAATGGTGGCGATGAAATGGCGATGCGATGAAACACGATTGTGAAGAAGATGGCGATGAAACAGAGTTTGACTACGTCGATGAAACTGAGTTTGACGATTGTAAAGAAAGTGAGGTTAGACGATCGAAACTGAGTTGAATTTGGCTATTATAAAGAAATCGACGTATTAAACATTAAACTGAGTTGAGCGATTGTGTGGATCGGAAATATGGTTAGAGAATAGAAAATATTTATAATAGAATAGTTAATAAAGTGGAAGATAAACGTTTCACGTGCTTAAAGATTATTGTTTACGTTTGCCTTTAAGTCGGTTATTAATACAACCGCATTAAACAAGTTTTAAATATTTACAAAATTGCCACCGTCTTATTTTATTAAGTCGTTTAATAAATAACCGATTTAGCCACAGAGTATGATGGAATATATTAATTTTTTAATTTTATTTTTACATTATCTCTTAAGTCGGTTGTCAATCTAACCGTGGTTTTTCACATATTTACAAATCTGCCACCGCCTCATCTTGTTAACTCGTTTATACGGACAAACGACTTAAATGTACCTCCGCCTCATTTGTTAAGTCTGCTAGCACGTAACCGACTTAAATCTGCCGTATTAAAAGACCAATTTTCTACTAGTGATGTTGCCTATTTAACTTTAGTTTTATAAAACTACATTTTCTTTATAACACAGAAAAGAAAGAAGAGTTGACATGTTGTCTATTTAACTTTAGTTTTATAAAACTACAATTTATCTATAACACAAAAAAGAAAGAAGAGTTGAGAGTTAAACTGAGAGTGGTGAAAATAATTTAATAGTATCGTGGACTCTTGTTTAGAACACATGTTAAACAATAAACTATAAAACAAATTTATTTATTTAACATAGGTTTAAGATATTTTTTCAAATTTTTTTATTTGACACAAAAATTTCAAATTGATTTTGTTCAACAAAAAAAATTTCACATTCTAATATTCTTAAAATTAAAACTTTAATATTTTTAAAATTAAAACCGATAAAATTTTATATAAATTAAATAAACATTTTATTTTTATTGCAAATTATTAGTTATAAATTGAGAAATCATGAGACAAAAAGTGAGCACATTGCTTATAAAAAATATTAGTTATAAATTAAGAAATCATGAGGCAAGTAGTGAACATACTATTAACATGAGTTATTAGATTGGTACAATGTATACACACAATTTCTTCTTCAACTAAAAAATTGAAAATTTTGACACGAGTTCTTGATGTTTTGCGGTAAAACTGTTGAAATATCTTATTTTATTTTTTGAAAAATATTGAAAAAATAAATAAATTTGAAAATGTCATTAATTCTACTTAAGAAATTTTTTATAGTTGTTAAATAAAATTTTAATAATTTATTTATTAACTTTAAAAAAATATCTAGTATAATAATTTCGCTTTAGACCTCGTAACGTGTTGGGCTGACCTTACTTTTAATTTTTTTTATAAAAGAGATAATAAATATCATTTGATACTCGTATATAATTATAAAGTCTAAGTCTAAATTTAAGACAAAATGTATAATTTAATAATATAAGTATTTATCAATTTAATTAAGACATAAATAAATGATAAAACATGTCATGCTACGCATGAAGAAAAAAATTGCTTATATCTTTAATCCCATTTTTTTTGTGGGAATTTTTTTGTCTTTACCAATGAAGTCAAAACAGCGTGGATAAAATACTAAAAATGGAAATGTAGTATTCGAAGGAAATCCATGTTTGGAAAAATATATCCTATAGATAAAACTTTGCATATATCAAACAAAAAATATTAATAAAACCTTTAGCAAGAAAAAAATTTGTAGTGACGATTGAATTTTGGTTTTTAATGAAAATAAATGGTGATTATTGAAGATGAAAGGGAAGTTGAAAGAAAAGTAAAAAAGAAAAAGTATATTGAAGAGAGGGAAACAAACTTGTAGAAAGTGGTTCCAAATTTAAAATGAAGATGAATTTTGGAAAAGAATGGTGTGTTGAATAAGTTAAAATCATCCATCTTATCAAACAACAAAATCAAAATTATCCTCAGTTTGAGTGATATGTTAAAACTCTACTATATTTTTTTTTCCAGATGATCTTTGTGATGAAAATGGAAAAGGAAGATGAGGTGTAGTAGAAAGACAATGTGGTTTTAAAAAATTGAGGTCTATTGCATTGCATGTGGATCACATATTCACAAAGTGGCTGTGAATAATAAGTGACACTTACATAGGAAAATGTTTCAGAGTAGTTAGTAGCTTGAGAAAATGACCAAATAAGACTTCTACATAAAATTCAATTATGTCAGTCACATTTCATTGGTGGAATATAAATGGTAAGACAAGAAAGCCCTTAAAAATAGTGACATATCAACAAATTAAGAAAACGTGGATTTGTAAAATAAGTGGCAATTAGGTGTCTCAGGATTATATTAGAAGTATCACTTTATCTCAATATTTCGGTTGCATCTTCCTCTTATATCTATTTAGTTTATAAATGGTATAATAAATAACTTATAATGTTTTATAAATAGTTCCAATACTTGGTCAAACACTAAAGGAGACAATTCACTTTAGAATGTAGAGAGAGTAATATCAATTATTTATTAAAAATAAATGTTGTAGGTACATCACAGTAAATAATGAATTTATTAAAATAACAATTCTTAATTTTTTCACTATATATACTTTGTAGGATTTAAATGCCAATTGATTTGATCATTAAATAACTCATGTAAATTGATCAAAATATTTGATTTCAAACTTGATTAAAAAAACCCTTTAATCATATTCTATTTACCGTTGGATTGAATTCCTGGTTATTAGGGTAATTTCTCCTAAATGTTTAAGGAAAAAAAATAACTAAATTAATTAAGATGTACTCAAAATATTATTGGGATTTGCTTTTCCTTAAGTTGTTCTTTGATGTTTAGCTAATAATTATGTGGGCTTTGGTGCCAAAGACCGTGTAAGTTTTGAGGCCCAATTTTACAACATTGTATACTCTATATGGGTGCTGCTATTAGCACCCCTGATTTAGTTAAAGTATCCATTAGATTGTATTCAACTTATTTTATAAAAATACTCTATATTTGTAATATCATATAGTTGCATCATTTTCAATATAATATATTTTACTATGCATATATGACATTGATAGTACACCAATCTCTAACAAGGATACCTTGATATAACTAGTATTATCTTTCTTTTATTTATATATTTTTATGTGAAATGATCAAATAACTAATTATTATGGGACGAAAGACAAACATAAACTAAGTGAAATAATACAATCAAGTATTTTTTTTTTTAAATATCAATATACATTGTTGATAAATTTATTTTTAAAACTAGAATATCTATTTTC
Organism: Cicer echinospermum; assembly: GCA_002896215.2. NCBI lineage: Eukaryota > Viridiplantae > Streptophyta > Magnoliopsida > Fabales > Fabaceae > Cicer > Cicer echinospermum. Next base: position 45,162,964 of record PGTU02000008.1, read on the forward strand.
TTAATTTTTATGATTTGATTAAAATGGACTTATATTTAGGGATGAATATAGAATATCCTAAATTTGGTTAATTATAGTTTCATTCATTTAAGATATAACTTTATATTAAATTAAAGTAAATAATTTTCTAGATTTCATTGACCGACACTGCATAAAATTCATTAATCATAAAAATTATAGAAGCTGTAAAAAATTATGAGTTAGGATTCATTAGTTTTGAAGTTTTTTGGAGTATATAAAAAATATTTAGATTTATTAAACATCACAATATTATATTTAGTTTTTGACTAAAAATAATATTCATTCATTTAAATTAAGAGATTATATAAATTAAGAACAATACACATACAAATTCATCAAAAATCAAGAAGGATGAACATGCAAACAAACTCACAAGTTAATAGAATAAAATGGAAAAATATCTATAAATTTGATAAAATTAAAGTGAACTAAATATCTACGCATCTGGATCTATAATTTTGAGGACGTTGAAGTCCTTAAGACAAATCTATCGATCTAAATAATATGAACATCATAACGAGATGAGAAAACCAAACGTCGCACTTAACCAGAGAGATAACAGAAAAACACAAATAAAAATAGATTTATGTGAAAATTAGTTATTTAGATTAAAAAAAAATAGAACAAAAAAAAAATGATGTAGAGAGGTGTTTTCGAATAAAAAATCCCTAAATCATCATTTTTAAATAATTGAGAAGAAGAGAAACCCAGAAAAATAATTCAATTTTTTTCTCTTTTCTCCTATATCTCAAATATATATGTTGCTTTTATCATATTATTATATTTATATTTTCAAATAATAGAAAAAACAAAAAAGGAGACAGTGAAAAATGAAGCTAGATCTTATCCCAAAAATTATACATGAGTATATTAAACAAAGTTAAGAAATTTGGAGTTACCACAAACTTCAATAATTTAGTGAAATGAAGCTAGATCTTATCTCAAAAATTGTACATGAGTATATTAAACAAAGTTAAGAAATTTGGAATTACCAAAAACTTTAATAATTTAGTTTAGTGATAAAAAAATAAAATCATATAAGTTGTAGGTTGTGGATCTGACTACCCTCGTTACTACTAAGAAACGACAAATCTAGAGTGACATGGCACTTGTGAGCTATCCATGTTTGAAAATATTTAGAGGTAATAGTCTACAAATATATTATTATTTTAATAATTTAATTTTATCTATTTTCACCATTATAAATAAATATAGTTCATGAAAGATGGTTGTTTTAAATTTTCAAAATTCTACTTTACAAAAAAATTAATACAAACAAAATCGGTTAAATTATAGTTGTGGTTCCTTATTTTTATTTATAAATTGATATCTTTATTTTATAATCGGACAATATTTATTATTTTTTTAGATTTTTTAATTAAAAAAATAGTGATTTAATATATTTTAAATAATATGACATACAATCTTGTGATATAGAATCTAAATGCATTAATTATTTGTATGTTACTAATTAAATTATAAAAATAAATAATTTTAAAAATTAAAATTAAAATTTTAAAATTTTTTTATTACAAATTTATAAATATTAGCCATTCAACATTAAGGTATTATATGTTATATTAGACTTTAAAAATCAGAAGAAAAAAAAAATAAAATTGTTTAATTTAAAATAAGAAGATTAATTCTACAAATTAAATAAATGTTTGCTAAAAGGTAGAGATGTGCTGTCACTTTTTAATAACTTTTGAAAATTTTATAATTTTGTTGTTTCATAAAACAGGTAACGATTATTTTTAATAATAAATGTTTGCTAAAACGTAGAGATGTGCTCACTTTTTAATAACTTTTTAAAATATATTTACGCTGTAAAAGTTAAAAATAATATAAGTGTAATACCAACTTAAAAGATTGAAAATACATGAGTTTGTAGTCGCAGTCACTACCAAGACTTTTTTTTTTTTTTTTAATGAAAATACTATCAATAAAATTTGCATTTTTCTTCTATAACACGGCAATTATTTTTTAAGTTATTTTTTTTCTTTCTATTTTTATCTAAATAAGTGATTTTTATATGAATTATTCCATCTTCTTGCACTCATTTTTCCATTTTCATGCATGACTTTTTTATTTTTACATTTTATTATAATATTCGTTCAATTCATATGATAGAGTAATTTTAATTCATTATAAATATAAATGATTTTGATGTCTTGAACATTATTTATCTAGAGACATAACTAATGTAGACATTTAAATTTTGTCATATTCGTCCGCACGTTACCATTTTGTACTAATAAATTGGATGATGTGAGTTTATTTGTAGAAAGATAAAAAAAAAAAAAGTGTATATAAAAAATTAAGGTGTTCAAATAGATTTATAAAACAAATTAACAATCATGAAACAACTAACAGACAAAACATATTAGAGCAAAAAATAAAATAAAAGAAGATTCTCAATATTCGTAAAAATCCAATCAAATGGTGGAATAGTATCTTTGTCGTCCAACTACTATTTTGGTTTTTATTTTATCATCCCTTGTTAGATGCCTTATACATCTTTTTCATCGTTGAGTCAGATTTGCTTGGCTTCATTTGTTATGCATCATGAATTCATATGATATTGCGTACTTTACCCACAAAATTCTTCCACCTTACTCATCATGCACCCCATGATTATCACTACTTACATTTCGTCTTATATATATAAAAGGATGTTGATGAATTTGATCTTAAATTTTAAATAAAATACATCATTTTTATTACTTTAACTCTATCTTAAATAATAAATGTATTAGTCTATAAAAAAATTTGGATCTGGTTAAATTTTAGGACCAATTAATCAAATTTGATTTTCTACCTTTTTTGACATTTTCTTTTGTTTGAATCATTATTGGGTCAAACACATTATTACCAGACAAATTATTACCATTCTATCATTATTATCATTCTATGGCTTTACAAGAATTCAAACACATTATTACCATTCTATCATTATTATCAATTGTCCGGGTTTGGAATTCAACTTCTTAAACATTGGTCCTACAAATAGACTTTACAAAAGTTACATTTGATGAATGTTTAGTCGAGTGATATAAGTTGAGACGCTAAAGGAGTATTATGAAGGTTCAAGTTTGATCTCTATATCTTACGAATTCCAACTAAGCCACTAGCATTTGTCCATAAAGAAGACTTAAATGTACTGTAGTATTCTTTTTTCATCTGAAACATGATTTAAGTTTCTCAATTTTTTAAATCCAAAACTTTAGGACCGTTAGATTCACATTCAAAAAATTCTATTTTAGTATTTTTAAAATTTAAAAAAACTATTTGAATTACTTGTTTTTAAAAACTGTTTTTGTAAAACTATTTTTAATATTATACTTTTTAAAATTAAAAAAAAACAAAACAGATAAATTGTGTTTTACTTTTTATTTTTAGTTTTTCTAACTCTCTAATCAAAAACCGTTTTAAAAATTGGAATTGTCAAATAAACTTTTTTTTTTAATTTTCTTTTTAAAACAGTTTTCTAAAATTTATTTATAAAATAGTTTTCAAAAATTTAAAAGTAAAACACAATCAAACAAGTCCTCAGTCTCTCAATTTTACAAATTTCGAGATTTTTCTCTATAATTTAGTTTAAAGCTTATTTTTATATGTTATTTTCAGTAGTGACGTAGACTTACATTTGATGACGTGATACTGTTGATTTGGACCAAAACTAAAGAAATCAACAATGTCACGTCATTAAAAGTAATTTCACATTTTTAATATGACACGTGAAATTGATCTTGCATATGCACTTATAAGTTGCAGGGTATGGTCCCTTCAATTATATGAAGGGCATGTGGTTCACAACTTTTGGTTATAATCAGTACTGCTCAAAGTTTGTTGTGCTGAGTTGAGGAGCACAAACTATTCAACTCAAGCTCCAAAAAATGGCTTACTTTGGGAACATAATAGGTAACTTTGTTTATTTTATTTATTTTTCATTATTTTGTAGTGTGTGAGTTATGCAAGAAAACATTATCTTCTTCCAACTATAATATATAATAGTTTCTTGTTTTTTTATGCACCATTTGATATATGTATGTCACAACTATAATGAGTTCTTAATTATTTCATATATATAAAGTAGAAATTTCTTGTTCATTTATTTTCATACTGTTAGTTGGCTTTGATTATTCAACCTTGGAACATTGATTCATTGTTTCTCTTTAATGGATTATGTGCAGGTGAAATATCATGGATTTGTCTGAAGAATTTTGATTTCAATTCCTTATGTTCACAAAGAAGCTTAATAGACACTATCAATATACTCTTTCTTTGTGTCTACTACACATCTTTGCTTATCACTTTAATCAGAAAAAGTTCTACAAATGAAAGCCAAAGAAAAAACTGGATTTTCCTTATTGTTTCAATATGTTGTGGTGTTATTGGCATTGCACTTTTCAGTATTGGCTTGTGGAATCTCATAGTCAAAAGTGATAACTTTGAGCATTGGAGTAGCATTATCATAGGATTCATTTGGATTTCTTTTGCTATTTCTTTGCTTGTTCAAAGAGTCAAATGGATTAGAATATTAAACAGTATATGGTGGGGATCTTCTTGTGTATTGTTTTCAGCACTCAACATTGAAATTCTGTTAAAAAATCACGCCATTGAAACTTTTGATATCACAATATGGCTTGTACACTTTCTTCTTCTATTCTGTGCCTTCAAAAATCTTGATTATTTAGGAACTCATAGTGTCCAAGAATGTTTGTCTGAACCACTTTTAGCTCAAAAAAATGAAACTAAACAAATAGGATTAGGCCATGCTACATTTCTCAACAAAGTGATTTTCTCTTGGGTTAATTCTTTACTAAGTTTGGGTTACTCAAAGTCACTAGCTCTAGAAGATATCCCTTCCCTTGTTTCTGAAGATAAAGCAGACATGAGTTATCAAAACTTTGTGCATGCATGGGAGTCCCTTGTAAGAGATAGGACAAAGAACAATACAAAGAACTTGGTTCTTTGGTCTATTGTCAGAACTTACTTAAAAGAAAACATATTAATAGCATTTTATGCATTACTAAGAACAATTGCTGTTGTGGTTTCACCTCTAATACTCTATGCTTTTGTTAACTACTCAAATAAAACTGAGGTAGATCTTAAAGAAGGTCTTTCCATAGTTGGTTTTTTGATTCTTACAAAGTTGGTTGAGTCTTTCTCCCAAAGACATTGGTTTTTTAACTCAAGAAGGTCAGGAATGAAAATGAGGTCATCTCTAATGGTGGCAGTTTATAAAAAACAGCTAAAGCTTTCAAGTTCAGCAAGGACAAGACACTCGGCCGGCGAGATTGTTAATTACATTGCAGTTGATGCATACAGAATGGGAGAATTTCCATGGTGGTTTCATATAACATGGACTAGTGCACTGCAACTTGTTCTGTCCATTGTTATTCTTTTCGGCATTGTTGGTATCGGTGCTCTTCCTGGTTTAGTCCCTCTTCTTATATGTGGACTTCTCAATGTACCATTTGCAAGGATCCTACAAAATTGTCAGTCACAGTTTATGATCGCGCAGGACGAACGTCTTAGATCAACTTCAGAGATTCTAAATAGTATGAAGATCATTAAGTTACAATCATGGGAAGAAAAATTCAAGAGCTTAGTCGAGTCTTTACGCGATAAAGAGTTCATATGGTTGTCAAAAGCACAGATCATGAAAGCTTTTGGATCATTTCTTTATTGGATGTCTCCTACCGTTGTATCTTCTGTTGTTTTCCTTGGATGTGCTATTTCCAAGAGTGCACCATTGAATGCTGAAACCATTTTCACAGTTCTTGCAACATTGAGAAACATGGGAGAACCTGTTAGAATGATTCCAGAGGCTCTATCCATTATGATTCAAGTTAAGGTTTCCTTTGATCGTCTTAATAACTTTTTGCTTGATGAAGAACTAAACAATGATGGTAGTGGAAGAAACTTAAAGCAGTGTTTAGTTAATGCTTTGGAAATTCAAGATGGCAACTTCATTTGGGATCATGAATCTGTGTCTCCAACTTTAACAGATTTGAATTTAGAAATCAAATGGAGACAGAAAATTGCAGTTTGTGGACCAGTTGGAGCTGGAAAATCATCTCTTCTGTATGCAATACTTGGAGAGATTCCCAAAATTTCAGGAACTGTAAGTTACTAATTATAGAACATATTTTGATTTTTATCATGCAAAGTTCATATGAATAAACATTGCATTAGTATCTTTTAAATTTTACTGCATTGGGAAACAGGTTAATGTAGGTGGAACTCTTGCATATGTTTCTCAATCTTCTTGGATACAAAGTGGAACGGTTCGAGATAATATACTCTTTGGAAAGCCAATGGACAAAACAAGATATGAGAAAGCAATTAAAGCTTGTGCCTTAGATAAGGATATTAATGATTTTAGCCATGGTGATCTTACAGAAATTGGTCAGAGAGGGATTAACATGAGTGGAGGACAAAAGCAAAGGATTCAACTCGCTCGAGCAGTCTATAATGATGCTGATATTTATCTCCTTGATGATCCTTTCAGTGCAGTTGATGCACATACAGCTGCAATACTATTCAATGTAAGCAAATATCACTTTTATCATCATGTTAATAAATAAATGAATTGTAATAAAACTATTGTTTTCATTTTGGTGTTTCAAACTAACTTCATCTACAACATCACAGGAATGTGTGATGACTGCTTTAAGAGAGAAAACAGTCATTCTTGTTACTCATCAAGTGGAGTTTCTCTCAGAAGTTGATATAATATTGGTAAAGTGTCTCATTTAGATTCATATTATGAGGTCGCTTGGAAGTACTTAATCGAGTTTATTTTATGACTTAAACATTGTCATAAGTGTTTGGAAGAGCTTATGAAAATAGCTTATGATATGTCGATGAATTGTTCAGCTAACTTTCATAAGCTCCTCCAAATAGCTTATAGTTGTTTTCAACTTATGTAGAGTTTATCATCATTCCCTCATTGATTGACGAAATAACTTATGCATAAGCTCTTAATGATAAACACTTATTGAATAAGCGCTTAATTAAGTTCTATATCCGAACATCTCCGATATATTATTTGAATATAATTAACATGATGAACTCAAATTCTTCCAGGTAATGGAGGGTGGAAAAGTTATTCAATCAGGTAGTTATGAGAATCTCCTAACAGCTGGAACAGCCTTTGAACTACTTGTGAGTGCTCATAAAGACGCAATTAATGAGTTGAATCAAGAAGATGAAAATAAAAGAGGTTCTGAAAATGAGGTTTTTTCTAGAAATCAAAGTGAGGGAGAGATTTCTAGTACCAAGGATCTACTTGGAGCACAACTTACACAAGAGGAAGAAAAAGTGATTGGTAATGTTGGATGGAAGCCATTTTGGGATTATATTAATTATTCCAAAGGGTCATTCATGTTGTGTTTCATCTTATTAGCACAATCTGTTTTTATGGCTTTGCAAACTGCATCAACTTTTTGGCTTGCTATAGCCATTGAAATTCCAAAAGTAACTAGTGCCATTTTGATTGGAGTTTATTCATTAATTGCTTTTGCTAGTGCTGGTTTTGTATATCTAAGGTCTTACTTGACTGCAATTCTTGGATTAAAAGCTTCTACTACTTTCTTCTCAAGCTTCAATACAGCTATTTTCAATGCTCCAATGTTGTTCTTTGATTCAACTCCTGTAGGGAGAATTTTAACCAGAGTAAGATTTCTTCATTCCAAATGGGAAAAAAAATCTATATATTTTATTTTGAATAAACCATCAATAGTCCTTGAAGTATCACTCCGTCTCCAATTTAGGCCCTAAAGTATATGAAATCCATCAATTTAGTCTCTAAAATATATGAAAGTTCATCGTGTTAGTCTCAAATATCTTAATAGTGTGGACTAGATTGACGGATTTTATATACTTTAGTGACTACTTATTATTTGTATATACTTTATGGACTAAATTGGAAAGAGAGTGATAGTTTTGAGATTAAATTGATGGTTTACTCGTTTTCTTTCTATTCCTTCATTACTATTTGACTACCCTTCATATTTAGACGAATATTTTATCTCATGTGCAGGCTTCATCAGATTTGAGTATTGTGGACTTTGATATTCCTTATTCCATCACCTTTGTAGCATCTATAGCTATTGAAGTTCTGGTTATAATTTGTGTAATAGTTTCAGTCACATGGCAAGTTCTCATTGTTGCTGTTCCTGCAATGGTTGCATCAATATTCATTCAGGTTTATTATCCAATTTTCAGTTTTACTTGATTTGTCATTCTCATTCCATGGTTAGATTAAGAACTTCTTTCTTTATTTTCTTTCCAAAAAGCAATATTATCAAGCAACTGCAAGGGAACTAATACGGATCAACGGTACCACGAAAGCTCCAGTCATGAATTTTACAGCTGAGACATCACTTGGAGTGGTTACTGTAAGAGCATTCAACATGGTAGATAGATTTTTCAAAAACTACTTAAAACTTGTGGACACAGATGCTTCATTGTTCTTTCATTCTAATGTGGCTATGGAATGGTTAGTTTTAAGGATTGAAGCACTTCAAAATTTGACTGTTATCACTGCAGCTTTATTGCTTGTTCTACTTCCTCAGGGATATGTATCCCCAGGTAATAATATAATATAGTATTATACTCTTCCCGGTTTTGAATATAAGCAAAAAAAAATCTACTATTTATAGTTTCAATTATAAGCAAATATAACTTACTATCACTCTATATAATGATGTCTACTTTCTTATGTGCAGGACTTGTGGGGCTGTCCCTTTCTTATGCTTTTACATTGACAGGAGCTCAAATATTTTGGACTAGATGGTTTTCCAACTTATCAAACTATATTATCTCTGTTGAAAGAATTAAACAATTCATTCACATACCAGCTGAGCCTCCAGCCATTATAGAAAACAACCGACCTCCATCTTCATGGCCTTCCAAGGGAAAGATTGATCTTCAAGGCTTGGAGGTAACATTGCATCCATGTCTTAGAATTTGGTTTAAGAGTCTAACTCGTATCTACAAAATTGACTTGTAAGGTGATGTAGACAGGCCAATCACGAATCTAGAATATGTTCTGATATCAACTTGAAATATGGAGAAACTGAATATGACTAACTGATTCTCATATGGACAAAGCCAAAAAGGCTTCAATACATAGATTAATACTTATAAAAGGCTTCTTTTTCTCCTCTATTTTCTTATTCTCATTTTATTATTAACTGATTCTGCTTTGATGGCTATTTTTTGCATTGGTTTCAGATTAGATATCGTCTGAATGCTCCATTAGTCCTTAAAGGAATCACTTGTACATTTAAAGAAGGGAGTAGGGTTGGAGTTGTTGGAAGGACAGGAAGTGGAAAAAGCACACTGATCAGTGCTTTGTTTCGCTTAGTTGAGCCTTCAAGAGGTGATATTCTTATTGATGGGATGAACATTTGTTCAATGGGGTTGAAAGATTTGAGAATGAGGCTAAGCATAATCCCTCAAGAACCAACTCTTTTCAAGGGCAGCATTAGAACAAACCTAGACCCTCTAGGCCTCTACTCAGATGATGAAATATGGAAGGTAAATGAACTAACTACTTTTACATGGTAGAAAAATATGATGAAGCTGCTAAATGTAATTGAATTTTACAATAGCCTTTCTAAAAGACCATTTTTCATAATATTTTATTTGTATGTTTAGGCTGTAGAGAAATGTCAGCTAAAGGAAACAATCAACAAGCTACCAAGTCTCTTAGACTCTTCTGGTTTGTCTTTGGCAACAATCTTTTGCAGCTTTCCTCTTTTACAACATTAAGGATGTGTTTGCAAGTTGATTTTTGGAGGGTTTTTTAAGGTTAAGTTTATATTTGGATATATGTTGTTCTTTTAATATTTCTAAAATATCAAATATATATTAAAATATAGATTTAGTCCTTCAAAATTTCTCCTCCAAAATCCAACTCGCAAAGAGATCCTAAAGTAATTATATAGTTGTTGAAGCTATGTATTGTCCTTATATGATTTTTAAACCGAAAAATAAGCTATACAAGTCTAATTCTATAAATTTTATAGTAAGTGATGAAGGTGGAAATTGGAGCTTAGGACAACGCCAATTATTTTGTCTTGGAAGAGTTCTACTAAAAAGAAACAAAATTCTTGTTCTAGATGAAGCTACAGCATCCATTGACTCTGCTACAGATGTCATTCTACAAAGAGTAATTAGACAAGAATTTGCAGAATGCACAGTTATAACTGTGGCTCATAGAGTTCCAACTGTAATAGACAGTGATATGGTCATGGTCCTATCTTATGGTATGTTAATCCCTTATTCTACCTCTACTTGTGCTTTCTATCACTATATGTTGCCTAATGATTTTTGGTTGGTTATTATTAAAGGGAAATTGGTGGAATATGATGAGCCTTCAAAACTAATGGATACCAACTCTTCATTCTCTAAGCTTGTAGCTGAATATTGGTCTAGTTGCAGGAAGAATTCCTTCCCAAAGATTGGCATGCAGCAGCAATGAATAATTACTTTATGTAAAATAAAGTTTATCAAATAAATTGAAGGAGATTCATATCCAAATAGTTATGAGCCAAGATGAAAGTTGGTCAAATAATGTGCTTCAATTTATATATATATATAATTACTAGATTATCAATTATAGATCTTTGATGTTTCAATTTTGACCTCAGAATTTTAAACTTTAATTTCATACTAGTATTTTAAAGATTTTTTTGACCTTATATGCAATGCAACGAAAGAAAGATAATTAATTATATACCAAAGGTAGATTTCAAATTGAGCTCCAAATATTTATAACTTATTTGGAGTGGTTCTGAGTTTGTAATTTTTTGTTTTGAAGTTAATTTTAAAAACAAAAGTTGTTTGGGAAAAATATGGTTAAGTAGGTTTTTCACTCAATTTAAAAAGATTTATCCTCTAATTAATTTTTAGTTATAATTAATTTTTAAAATTTGAATCTTGGTTGGAAAAACATTTTAATGAGATTTTATGTTTTTCATAAATTCCTTCAATTTGAGATTATTTTATTTTATTTTTTAAAATTTAGATTCACTTTATTGAGTAGTCTAATTAATTAATTCTGTTAAACTCATCATCCAATGAATGTTTGGATTTTAATAAGCAAAATCATCGATTTTTTAATACCAAAAAAGCATTGAATAAGAAAAATAATATATGTTATTGTTATTAAAAAATGTGGTTAATTAATTATGTCATTGTTAGGGTCGATTCCAAATTTGACATTTTTCTTTCATCTAATTTTTCATTTTACAATGTTACTCCCGAAACCCATTTCTCCTTAGCAACCGCCCCAATCCTTCCCTTCTTCTTCTTCTTAACTTTTCATCTATCCAAAAAAAAATGGCTTACAGTCAAATTTTTATTTTAAGTTATTCATCTAACTCTTTTTTTTCATTATTATTATTAAATTATTTATATAACTTGTTTTTTTATTATTAAATAAATATTGTTCATTTGTATATTTAGTTATTTTTGTTTTCGTATAATGTTTAATTTTTTGTATAATGTTTATTTTTCGTATCAGTGTTAGTTTAAATTTTCTATTTTATTATGATGTTCTTTTTGTTTAAATTAATAGATTAATTTTAATAAAATACAAATTCAAATTTAATATCAACTTTGATATTTTCGATATATCATATTTAAAAATATATTTGAATTTGGATTTTTTATCTTTGAATTGTTAAAGATGTAACTTTACATAATTTTTTTTTTATAAAATAGAAGAGTGTGATGTTTAAGATAGAAACAGAATGATAAGAGAGAAAATGAAATATAAACATATAAAAAAAAAAAGGAAAAAATAGATAAATTCAAAGGTAGAAAATATAAATCTCCAAAATTGCTACAACAGTAGTATATATTAAATCCTATTATGCTTCAAATGCACGGTGCGGAATTAGGAGTGCATTTCAGCGTCACAGCTCACGACTAGAATAAGTGATCCAATGACTGGGATGGAATTTGAAATGCGACAAAGATTAAAGGCATGTTTGTTAAAAAGTAAAAATAAAATTTGTGTTCAATAATTTAAGATTCCTTTTTAGAAATTTAAAAAAAAATTAAAAGTTGTTTTGAGATGTCTGTCACGGTAAAGATGTTTTCAAAAAATAAAAAAAAGTTGTTATAAAAAATATTTTTCTAATAAAACTATTAAAAATAGTTTTCAATTTTAAATAATTTTTAAATTCTTTTTTTTTTAAACTATTACCAACAAATAAACAGTTTCAAAAATTATTTTTTATAGAAAAAACTGTAACGAACAGTCAATTTTATACAGAAAAAGTAAATTTCACTCAAATATTAAAATCATAATAGTATATTTTTTATATCAAACATAGTAATTATAAAAATAAAAACATGCTAATGAACACATAAAGATTTTAAAAACTAATGAAAAATATATTTAAATCAAAACATTAATTTTAATGAAGAAACTAATTTCTTCTCACGGAGACGAATCTAGAGGTATTAAAGAGGGATTCGATCTCTCTTCTTTCCGTAAAATTTTAATAGCTCTAATTATTATTATTTATGTAATATTTGACATTTTACATTTAAGGTCTGATATTAAAATATAGAATTACATCTAAGATAAAAAATATTTATCACAATCTCTTAACATAATTTTATGTAGCAATTCAATTTTTTATCTTTTTTTTTTCTAAATGATCCTTTATTTAATTATAAATAATAATTTAATCATTTATCTTTTAGAATATTAAAAATATTATTTTTTTATTTATAGAAACTCTGAAAATTATCATCTTTAAACAAAACTCATAAAATTCATTATCAATTTCAAGAAATTCATATATTCATCAAATTTATAATTCAAATCTTGAAATAAATTCATATTTTCATCTCTAACAACAACAATAACCTCAAATTCATAAAATAAAAACACGCACTTTAATCTCTAAATCACCAAGACAATATCTTCTTCTGATTTTAAAAATAATTTTATAGTTCACATTACAAATGACTATAAGTCTAAGTTTATTTATTCGTATAAATTCTTCTACCTTAGAAATGAGAGTAATTAGAATATGGTTGATCTTTACGATTTTAGTAGGATCCTAGAAGCAATTATGACCTAATTTAAGAATGGATTGGCCAAACACACTATATTGACTATTGAAAAATATAGGATGAAGGTAAGGCGACTTATAATTTCCCATGTTGAAAATAACTTCTTTAGTTTCCTCCAAAGATATGGTTCGGCCTAGTCTTTTCATATCACTATCTTTAATAAAGGGAAATGTAGATGTGATATCAAAAGGGAGGAAAATGCTTTCAACTGAACAGTAGAGGTTGTGATAGAATTGGATCACATGATTCTTAACATCATAATCTTCAAAAATCCACGAGTTATCATCTATTTAGAGTGCAAATATTTTATTAAATCTCAACCTTTTTAGAATTGATAAGTGGAAGAATCTAGTATCAAGATATCCTTTTGCATGTAGATTGTTGGAACCAATAGCTTTCCTTAGTCCTAACTAAGGTTTGTACTACTTGCATGGGCTTGTTAATACCCCTTAATCTTTTAAGAGTGTGTTTTTTTTTTTACATATTATCAAATGTATGATCATTCCAAAAGCGCAAAGTAGATATTAAATTTGTGATATTAGATGATCAATCGTTAGAGTTAATTCAGTGATGTCCTGATTATCAAAATCAAGATGTTCAAGCCATGCACCAAAGAATTTAAAGTATTTCCGATAGAGAGGAAGTTGAACATTACGCAACTAAAGTCAAAAGTTATTGTGATTAGAGGAATGGAGATAAATGATCAAACAAGTCGAGAATAATTTATGACACAAAGTATTACAAAAAACTCTGTCAAATCACTCTTAAATTTGGCCGCACATTCGGATGAAAGAATGACTAAAGAAGTCAATTATTTAAATATAAGCTTAATTGCAGTTTTGGTCGCCCTATTTTAGCAGAATTACGAAAGTAATCCCCCTATTTTGTTTTTCTCCAATTTTGATCCCCTAAACAGAATTTTAGTAAAAAATTTGATGAAATATCAATTTTTTGTATTTATTTAAGCCACACATGCCTCAAGATCTCATGGTGCAACAATAATCTATGAGCATAAATGGTATGATATGATTTAAAAAAAAAATGACATTTCATCAAGTTTTTGACTAAAATTCTATTTTATGAACCAAAACTAGAGAAATAAAATAAGGGGACTACTTTCATGATTAAGATAAAATAAAGAGACAAAAACTAGAACTTAGCGTTAAATATAAAGAGATAATAAATTCAATTATTTCTCCAAAAGCTTATTTCGGATCAAATCAAAGATTCCTTTTTTGCTTAACCCATAAAAAACAAATTTCTGCCCCATTCTGGTTTTATCGTTTCCTTCTGTGTTTCAAATCCAAGTCAAGAACCATTTTTGAGAGCATGTTGTGAGACACCTAAGTAGATACTAATTCTTGTGAACCATTTTATTTTGTGTCACTGAAATCTTTTTCATTCCCTTTCTCACCTCTAAAAAAAATGTCTAATATTGTAATTGTTTTCGACTTTGACAAAACCATCATTGATTGTGATAGTGATAATTGGGTTATCGATGAATTGGGTTTCACTGATTTGTTCAATCAACTTCTTCCCACAATGCCTTGGAACTCTGTCATGGTATGTTTTTTAATCCCTTCATGTCATATGTTTTATTTTATACATACTCTGTTTTTCACAAGCCATGTCTTTGTTTTTATTTTTATTTTTCAACATTGGAGTTACAGGACAAGATGATGATGGAACTTCATTCAGAAGGTGTAACAATTGAAGACATTGAAAAAGTTCTTCATAGGATTCCAATTCATAACAGAATAATACCTGCAATTAAATCAGCACATGCTTTAGGCTGTGATTTGAGGATTGTTAGCGATGCCAATATGTTTTTCATTCAAACCATTTTGAAGTATTTGGAAATAAGTGAATATTTCTCAGAGATTAACACTAATCCAGGTTATGTTAATCAAGAAGGAAGATTAAGAATTTTGCCTTATCATGACTTCAACAAGGCTCCACATGGTTGCACTCTCTGCCCTCCAAATATGTGCAAGGTAATATATTCGTTTACTCCTATCTTTATATTTCAAGCCATATCAATTGGCATCAAATGTCAATTTAAACTTTGACATTGAATCTGATTTTACTCGATTGAAAGGTTGACAATTATTTTTTAAAATAATTAGAGCATATCTTATATAAACACAATATTTCAATGAAATAACTTAAGATGAAAAAGAATTAAATACAAATATAAAAATAAAAATAATATTATTTGACTAAATAACCTTGTTAATTATTAGTGCATTATCAATATTAAAGATATATATTATAAAATTATTACATTAAAAACGATATAAATAATATTAATTAAAATACAAAAAAAAATTTATTAAAGATTGAAAGGATAGCATATTTTAAGACAAATTTTATTTTTCAAATGAGTTAATTATGGATTGAAGAAAGTACTAAACTAATCACTATTTTTTTTTTGTTGGTCTCTTCTTTGTGGCCACTAGATTGAGTACAAATAAAAAACACAATATTTGTTTATGAAGAACCACCTTTATCTTAAATTTAAAGAAATTGATATCTCTTCATTTTGATATATTGTATGATCAAATATAAATCATATAATTATAATATTTTATTCATGTGTAAATATGTTTTATGTTTTCAATCAATCAATCATAAATCATTAAACTTTATAATTATTTGGTTTTTACATATTGCAGGGTTTAGTCATTGATAGAATTCATAATTCAATTTCAGAGGATAACAACAAGAGATTTATCTACCTTGGTGATGGTGCTGGGGATTATTGTCCTAGCTTGAGACTTACAGAGAGAGACTTCATGATGCCAAGGAAGAACTTTCCGGTGTGGGACTTGATATGCAAAGACCCTTCACTTATTAAGGCTGAAATTCATGCTTGGTGTGATGGAAAAGAACTTGAACACACTTTAATGAAGTTGATCAAAAAAATTATCATTGAAGAACATGCTCAATTCATTTCATCCGAGTGCAAACCACAAAATCTATCAATCCCTATGCTCGAATCATTGCCTAAAGTTCTTCCCATTCGACCTTAAAATCTTAGCTTACTAGTTACTATCATTAGAAATGTATAATAAAGTAATAGCTTTTTCTTAAGTCCTTTGATTTGCTTTAATCAATTTTCTTATAATGCAAAATGCTGGAATTGGTCCATCATAGTGATTTTGAATGTCTACTGAATACAAATACCAATTTGCCCTTGGTTAGTGCTGAGTCTGCTGATTAATTATTTTTGCAGATTATTACTCTAAAAAAGTTCTGAAATGGATGCTTTGAATCATATCTTTCTTCTTTTTATACAAGGCTAAAATGCAATTTTTTTTATTACTCCATTTTATTAAATCTGTAAGTTTGTTCTCCTTTTTATTTTTCTGGAATTTTGGTGTCACTATTTTTAAAAATATCGATATTTTGTCCATTTTAATCTGAGCTTTAATATTTGTGATGTGTAAAAAAAGTTTATATAATGATGTGAAAAAATTACGGTGATATAAATTTGTAATTATTTTTTCTGTGTGAATGTTACATTTATAACTTCTAAAAGTTAAAAAAGTTATTTTCTTTGCTATAATAGTTTCTGAAAATATAAAAATAAATAATTTTATTTTCATATTTTTGAAAAGTACTTTTTATACATTAAAAATTTCAGAAAAATATTTAAATTTTTGTTTAAATTACTATTATTTATTTAAACTTGTATCATATATTTTTAATTAATTTTCATTACTCTAAACTTTATCAGAAAATTCTATCGCAAATTTAAAGTAAATAAAAGTAATTTAAAAAAAAATGGACAAAAGAAAAATTTCAAAAAGGTTTATAGAAACAAAAAGTACTTTAAAAAACTATTTTTTTTTTTTTATTTTTAAAAATTATTAAACTGGTATTCAGTAATTTAAAATTAAATTAAAATTTTACTTCACTGTGATTTTCTATATCATTATTTAAGTTTTTTTACATATTACTTCAATTATTATCATATCATCAATCTTAAAACTCAAATTAAAATGAGAGGTCAAATGTTAATATTTTTAAAATAGAGGACCAAAATTAAGAGAATAAAATAGACAAAATAAAATTACAGATTTATTAAAATAAATAATCAAAATTACATTTTAGTTTTTTTACAATTAATATAATGTCATGTGTTAAGCACGGAGTAGATCATTAGGATCGTCTGTTGACTCAATATATTATATTAATAAATTTTAAAAATAAAAAAATTTATTTTTATCATATGATTAAATTTAATGCCATTAACTAACGTAAAATATAAATTTACATACCCATAAACGTAGTCATATAAATCAATTAAATGAGTGTATAAATAAATTATATATATATATATATATATATATATATATATATATGAGAACAACCAATCATTAATCATAACTACAAAACAGTATTTTTGTGTAATTGTGTTAGAATTATTATAAAGTTAAATATAAAAATACTGAAAAGTTTATAATATTGTCGAGATTGACACACACTATTTAATTTTAAATTGAAGTTTGAAAAAATAAATAAATTTAAGAATAAAAAATCAATTATTTGTCAGTTTAGAACTTCATACTATCTCTGATATAAATAAAAAATTAAAAATAAAGACTCCACGCTATCTCTATGAATTAAAAATCCAATTTTCTATGAATTTGTTTATGTTTTTTTTAAGAATTTGTGATATGTTTAAAATGAATTGAAATTAATTATACTTCCATTTTATTTAATGTCATGATTTTATTATTCAACTAAATTATTTTTTTACAATAAAATATTTATGTATTATACAACTAAATTAAAATTTGAATTGGTTAACTTTGCATCGTTGATTACTTTTTAAAAAATATATAATTATGCGTTATAATTTGGTGAATTGTTCAACCATCATCTAAATTTTATCTTTTTATTGAAGTTTGAACTTGTACTTCAGTAATCATTAATTTGATTTGCTTAGGAATGGAGCTCATATCTCTTTGAATTAAAAATCCACTTTTCTATCAATTCGATTATATTTTTTTTTAAGAATATATGATATGTTTAAAATAAATTGAAATTAATTATAATTCCATTTTATTTAATGTCATGATTTTATTATCCAATTAAATTATTATTTTTACAATAAAATATTTATGTATTATACAACTAAATTAAAATTTGAATTGTTTAAGGATCATCATAATCTTGTCTTTATATTATTATATTTCAGTTGAAGTTTGAATTTATACCTTAGTAATCGTTAAGTTGATTAGGTTAGAAATCGAACTCATATCTAAAATATCGACGAGACCAATAATACAAGGTAATATTATAAACTAGTGTTGTATTATGGCACTTAGTCAAACATATATGAAAAAAAACAATTAAGGTTTTATTATGTTATTAGAATTCTAAATGGATTATAATTAAAAAAAAAAAACAAACAAGGAAGAATAAATTATTATTATTAATTAAAGGTGGTATTAATAACTATTTTATAATTGTTGGACTATGTTTTTTAGGTTAAGAAGTCAAATTTCTTATAAAAAAAATGATCGAACTTAGTTAAACAAAAGTTTTTAACCATTAAACTAAGAAAATATTTGTTTGCTCCATATATAAATAAATTTGTTTCAATTTTTTTTATAATACAATGACTAAAATCAATTTTTTTGTATTTTGCAAAAGCTAAAATTATTTTTTTAATTAAATTTTTATATTTTTACAAAATTTAATTTTTTTTAAGAGACTAAAATCAATATTTTGTATTTTACAGAGACTAATAGTATATTTAAATTTAAAATTATTAATTATCTAACCGTTATATATTAAATATTAAGAACTAAAACAAAATATTTAAATTTTATAGGAACTTAAACTGTTTTTTTAGAAACTAAAATAAAATTTATTATATTTTACAAAAATTAATCGCATATTTAAACTTAATAAAAATAAAAAAAAAAATTCTTAAGATTACTATATAAATTTTGTCAAAAATATTATTATTGGATAAATTTGCATATTTTAACTTGAACATTGTAATTTCAAAATTACACGAAAAAAAATGTTAATAACATGGTTAAACACCAATCTCCTCCTTAATACTCATTCCATATTAAACAAATTAAACAATAGTCGATAATAAAATTAATTTTTACGTTAATTACAATTTATCAATTATAAAAAAAAATTACATGTAGATACAAATTATATTCATTGATTACTATTTTAGTTAAATGTTAACAAATTAAACGCATACATGAAGAGAAACATTTGCTTTAGACCCGAAAAAAAATATTTAAAAGGCTAATAATATATTATAAAAAATATTTTACTATTCACATATATAAAGAAGTTTCAAATTTTTTTAATTTTCAATTTTTCTCAAAATCATTCTTTATTTAAATTAATATTTTTAAATTCGATAAAATCTTATATAAATTAAATAAAACATATTTTTGTTTTAAATTATTTAATAATCTTCTTATTACAGCAAATTGGCCAAACAATATAGTAGAAATAAGAAAAATATTAATTATAAATTGAGAAATTACGAGACTAAAAGTGAGCACATTGTCCACATGAAATATTAGTTATAAATTGAGAAATCACAGTAGAGTTGTGAACACATTGGTAACATGAATTATTGGAGTGGTAGTATACACACTATTCTTTAATAACTAAAAGATGAAAAAATTTACATGAGTTATTGATGTTGTTGTATAACATTTAAAATGTATTATTTTATTTTTTGAAAATATAAAAAAAATTGAAAATACTATTAATTTTAGTAAAAAAAAATTATATAATTATTAAATAAAATATTAATAATTTACTTATTAATTTTTTAAAATAACCTATTTAATAATTTCACTTTATAACTCTTAATGTCTTGAGCGGACCCGGAATCGAACTATACTCCGAATATTCTTGTGGGCATTAAATTCATTCCACAAAGATAGCAAATTAGTGCGTTACAGTCACAACAATAATATATGTGGCCACCAATTCCTTCCTCGTTTTATTCTCACGGTCAAATCAAGCCACACCCTCCGATCTTCCCCATTCAAAATTTAAGCATATCCAACGGCTGAGATATAATTTTAAATAACACAAGGATTAAAGCTTTCTGTTAAACTTGACTAACTTTTCCCACACCTTCTTGACCTATGTAATATTCCTTTGGCATCAAAGATTCCTTTTTTTATTCTTAACAAAAAAAAAATCACTATCCCTTTAAATACCGTTTCCTCTCTGAGTATCAAAATCAAGCTAATAACAAATTTTGAGAGCACTGAGAGGCACCCAAATAGATACTAATTCTTGTGAACGTGTTTTTTCTTTCTGGGTCTTTGAAATCTTTTCTATTCCCTTTCTCACCTCTCATAGAAAAAATGTCTAATATTGTGATTGTTTTCGACTTTGACAAAACCATCATTGATTGTGATAGTGATAATTGGGTTATTGATGAATTGGGTTTCACCGATTTGTTCAATCAGCTCCTTCCCACAATGCCTTGGAACTCTCTCATGGTATGCTTTTATTCTCTGCTGTTTTTTTCTTCACGGTCCATGTTTTTAATTAATTAAATAATTCACAATCTACATTGTCTAAATAAATAAATAACACGTGTCTTTTATGTTATGGTTTTGGAATTATAGGACAAGATGATGATGGAACTTCATTCAGAAGGTGTAACAATTGAAGACATTGAAAAAGTTCTTCATAGGATTCCAATTCACAACAGAATAATACCTGCAATTAAATCAGCACATGCTTTAGGCTGTGATTTGAGGATTGTTAGCGATGCTAATATGTTTTTCATTGAAACTATTTTGAAGCATTTGGATATAAGCGAATATTTCTCAGAGATTAACACTAATCCAGGTTATGTTAATCAAGAAGGAAGATTAAGAATTTTGCCTTATCACGATTTCAACAATGCTTCACATGGTTGCACTCTCTGCCCTCCCAACATGTGCAAGGTATACATTTTTTCAACCATTAACATTATTTTTAATTATTGTAAAATTAAATGTTAAATACAAATCTCTTCTTTTCATTAAGAAATTTCATCTTCGATAAAATTATATTTATAATATATTTTTATTATTACAGGGTATTATAGTAGATAGAATCCAAAGTTCAATTTCTGTATTAGAAAACAAGAGGTTTATATACCTTGGAGATGGCGCTGGAGATTATTGTCCTAGCTTAAGACTTAAAGAGAGAGATTTCATGATGCCAAGGAAGAACTTTCCGGTGTGGGACTTGATATGCAAAGACCCTTCACTTATTAAGGCTGAAATTCATGGTTGGTGTGATGGAGAAGAGCTTGAACAAGTTTTGATGCAATTGATCAACAAAATAACCATAGAAGAAAATGCTCAATTCATTTCATCTGATTGCAAGCTACCAAATCTATCAATCTCTGTCCTCGAATCATTGCCTAAAGTTCTTCCAGTTCAACCTTAAAT
This sequence comes from Cicer echinospermum, assembly GCA_002896215.2. Lineage (NCBI taxonomy): Eukaryota > Viridiplantae > Streptophyta > Magnoliopsida > Fabales > Fabaceae > Cicer > Cicer echinospermum. Next base: position 45,184,548 of record PGTU02000008.1, read on the forward strand.
TATTAGCTTACTAGTAACTCTCATTGCAAATGTATCATTAGTAATAGGTTTTTCTTTTGTCCTTTTGATTAACTTCAATCAACCTTTTCTTATATTGCCAAATGCTGGAATCAGTGTAAGATGGAACTTTATTCTATCGAGTAAAAATGTCAATTAGCCCTTGACGATGCTGATAAATAAGTATGACCAATTAGTTTAAATAGTGAGATTAGCAACATAATCCCCTCACACTAAATCCCAACATGAAAGGACCTTTATTTTCTTATGCGGTGAGATACTATATATTTTGTAAAGTAATAATATAAAAGTACTTTTATTTTTGGAGTATAAGATATTGTTTGTTTTTTGCTGTGAAAAAATTATTCTTTATGTGCAATAGAACTCAAAAGTATTGTAATTACTTTATTTTTATTTTATTTTAAAAGATATAATAAATCTTAATAATCTATCGTATTTAATTCATACAATTGGTAGATTCCGTTTGAAAGACAAAAGACTCACTTTGACAATATCGACATTTTTCAGTTGAATTAAGATTTAGAACCACTATTATTATTATTATTATTATTATTATTATTATTAAATTAATAGAATATAATTTTTTTTTACTCAATAGAACAAGATATAATTGAAAGTTTTCTAGAGGTGTCACATAGGCCCAACACTTATATTAGAAAACATATTATCAGAAGAACACAAGGATATCATAAAAAAAGAATAAAGAACACAAGCATTGGAGGTGGATCTAAAAATTTGGACTCCTTAGGAAAAAATATTATAAAATTTGGGTTTTACATATTTCTTTAAGATATTTGTTAAAGATTTTAAAAATGAAATTTTTTGTAAAAAAAAATCTTTAAACTTTTAAAGCATAAATTAGCATTTGCCTATAAATTTACTACTGCTTCTTCACATAGGATATTGCTTAATGCATGGCTTTGCTGGGACACCAGATATTGTTCTGTGTAGCTAGTGTGGTGAAGCAATACAACCAAGTGCCAACATCAGTATAATTAGAAAGTGGCTTATATTTAATAGAAAACAGCTTGCATCACTTAGTTAGGTTGTCTCGAGGGAAAAAAATGTGGATTTTGTTTTTGATTTTCTCAAAACAAATAGAAGAACACAAGTATCAGAAATATATCTAAAAATTCGACTATTGGGGATAAAATCATATTTTATAAATTTATTGTGCTGATTTTTTCTCTCACCCTCAATGCTTTTTAAATTAGTCAATCTATAGATGTATTTTGCACAAAAAAAAAATACTTTAAAATCAAAAAACATAAAGATAAAAAAAGAAATAACATCTTCATAAACCTAAAATGACATTTTAAAATGAAACTTTAAATTATAAAAAACATAAAAATAGTGGCAGGGCGAGATTATAACTAAGGATAAAGGTCTCAAATTCTCGTACTCTACCATCTAAGTTAACATATAACTAGACTTAAATCAATTTGTAACACAATAATATCATAAATTATTCAATTTTGATGTATTTTTTCTTTAATTAAAGAAAATTGAAATATAAAATTCTAACTTTAATGATTTAGTCATTGGACTGATTATAAGAAGAAACTATCATTTATTATTACTTTTTGCAAAGAATCAAACAACCACCGCTCCAAATTAGCCCTTTCGTCTGAGTCAGTTACATATGTATTAGACAAACACAAATAGGTCTATGAACTTGGCCATAGACCCATCAACTTGTTTGTTCTTTAGATTTCCATTGTCTTCTTCAAAAGACCTACATTTTATAATAAAAATACAAATGAAATAATATATATATATATATATATATATATATATATATATATATATATATATATATATATATATATATATTTCATTACATTTCGTACACTTTTCGGAAAATGAAATAGAAATTGTATTCATTTCATTTATTTTATAATATCCAAACAAACCCTAAATCAAGCAAATCAATCATCGATGCATCCTTTGATGGGGTTCAAAGCACCACAAACATGGGTTGTGGCATTAAAGAGGACAAGGGCAAATTGACACAATAATAAACTGCTATATGTATTTAAATTTGTTGAAATACAGATAAGCTGCTAGAATAATTAATTAGCACCACCAAGTGCAAATTGATATTTGTATTAGACAAATTAAAGATCCATCTTGGACCAATACTAGGATTAGCAATGATAGAAAAGGTTGATTAAGGTTAATTAAAGGACAAAGACAAACCTATTACTTTATGATACATTTTCAACTATTATAAACTAAAAAATTCATGGCCTAACTGAGAGAGCTTTAGGCAAGGATTCATGGACAGGGATTGAAAGAGTTTGTAGCTTGCAATCAGATGAAATGAATTGAGCATTTTCCTCAATGATAATTTTGTTGATCAATTGTATCAAAATTTGTTCAAGCTCTTCTCCATCACACCAAGCATGAATTTCAGCCTTAATAAGTGAAGGGTCTTTGCATATCAAGTCCCACACCGGAAAATTCTTCCTTGGCATCATGAAGTCTCTCTCTTTAAGTCTCAAGCTAGGACAATAATCACCAACTCCATCACCAAGGTAGATAAACCTCTTGTTATTATCCGCAGAAATTGAATTTTGGATTCTATCTATGATTAAACCCTGTAATAATGTAAACAAGGTTATTATTATAATTGTATCTAATATAAAATTCAAAAAATTTAGAAAGAGAGATGGATATTAAATTCTTTTCTATTTTCATAAAAATTGGTGGCTCTATATGAAAATTGAAAATTATACTTATAAGTATGCACTCAATTTAGTGGCCTAAGAAAAGAGACAAAAACACTAAAAATGGATGGTTACCTATGCATAATTGTTTAAGGCTACAAAATCACTAAACGACAACTTTCCAGCCTTATAGGATCAAGTTATTACTTGTAAAGAGATCAAGTCACCTAAGGACCATCTTCTTAATTAAGATCAATTAAGATCAACTTGAAAGTAATATCAAGAAGCTTGGTTGTAAATGGTCTAGTACATATTAATATTTTTTTTAATGAATCGAATATACAAATCACAGATTAGAGATTGCATTTGTTACAATTTTTTTTTATAAAACAATTTTTTTTTTAAAAAATAAAGTAATCACTTTTCAAAAAAAATTATATTTATTATGTTTTAAAAAATAATATCAAAATAGATTTTTTGAGGAACTGTTTTTAATAACTTCACAAAAAGATAATTTTTTACAATTGATATTTTAAAGAGAAAAAAAACTTTTACTACGACAAACAAAAACAAAACAATTTTTTAATTTTTTTTAATTTTTTTTATTTTTTTTTAATTTCTAAAATATAATCTATAAATTATAAATCGTCAAAATCACTTTTTTAATATGTAATAAATGTTCCCTAAGAGTTAACTCGAGATTTTTTTTATCAAATACAAAATTCACATATATAAACTTTTTTTTAAATATATACCTTGCACATATTAGGAGGACAGATAGTGCAACCATGTGAAGCCTTGTTGAAATCATGATGAGGCAAAATTCTTAACCGTCCTTCTTCATTAACATAACCTGGATTAGTGTTAATCTCTGAAAAACATTCACTTATTCCCAAATGCTTCAAAATAGTTTGAATGAAAAACACATTGGCATCGCTGACAATCCTCAAATCACAGCCTAAAGCATGTGCTGATTTAATTGCAGGTATTATTCTGTTATGAATTGGAATCCTATGAAGAACTTTTTCAATGTCTTCAATTGTTACACCTTCTGAATGAAGCTCCATCATCATCTTGTCCTGTAATTCCAATACCATATTACAAAATAAAAAAGACAAGTTATTTATTTGTACCATTGAAACAATGCATATTAAAAATTTGAAAAACAATTATTTTTTTTATAAATTTGTTGAAAAAACAATTAAAAAAAATGACTTGAAAGAGAGAGAATTGAAAGCATACCATGAGGGAATTCCAAGGCATGGTAGGAAGAAGCTGGTTGAACAAATCAGTGAAACCCAATTCATCAACAACCCAATTATCACTATCACAATCAATGATGGTTTTGTCAAAGTCGAAAACAATCACAGTATTAGACATTTTTTGTTTGAAAGGTGAGAAAGGGAATGCAAAAGATCTGAATAGCCCAGAAACAAAAAACAAGTTGAATAGAATTAGTTTCTATTTGGGTGTTTGGAAATGCTCTCAAAATCGGTTCTTGGCTTGGATTTATTTCAGAGTTGAACGGTATTTATAGTGAAAGCAGAAAAGGCTAACACCGAAAACAGGGGCAATTTTTTTCTTTTTTTTTTTAAAGAAAAAAGGAATCTTTGATTCGTAAAGGAATATTACATGGCATCCTCATAAAAGTAGAGGTCAAAATTAAGAAGCGTTAGTAAAAAAAAGAAATAAAAGAAGTTACCATTTAATTTTTTTTGTATTTACTTTTAGATATAACTCCTTATGGCAATTGAAATTAGATCTCAGCCGTTGGATTCGGTGAAAATTTGGTTGGCTACAAGATCGGAGGGCGTGGGGTGCTTTAAGTATGGAATGTTTTAAAAAAAAAATTATAATATATGTTTACATAACAATACAATTAATTCGTATTGGATAATTGTCCAAAAATATTTTACACATCCATGCATAATCATTACTCTCAATTAAGAATTAAAATGAAAATGTGCGAATATTCTAAATGGGAAAGAATTAGGTGTGGCCAGCTTTTGTATGATGACTGTGAAATGCACTTATTAGCCACCAATGGAATAAATAGATTGGATGCAGCCCACGAGAATATTCTGGGTATAGTCCGGTTCTTAGTATATGGTATAAATTTGTGCACTTAATTTCGCAACATTGAATTAATAAACATTTTTCAAAAACATTGGGAAGTTAATTATTCTTAACTAGCGTGTAGATTAAGGAAAAAAAAATTGCCGTGTATAGTTCACTTTTTTTTAATAACCATATAAATTTTATATGATTATTAAAAAAATAATTTTAAAGAGGTAAGGTGATTTAATGTTTTGACTTTTGAAAGATTTGAAGTCACAAAGAGATTATTATTTTAATTTATTTGTCTAATAAAATTAATAGTTAATTATTATATTTATTATTTAAAAAAATATAAAAGAAATAAGTTATTTTTTGATAATGAAGAACAAAATTAAAAAGAATCACACCGAAACTTTATAAGTAATAAAGATGTATTAGTGTTTTATAAAAATAAAAAAATTATTACAATTAAACAATACTAATGATCAATTTATATTTATTTTTTGAGAAAATTTAAACTATCTTCGTTGAAATTGTAAGACTAATATTTCTCATTGCGAATTGACATGTCAAAACTAATATACAAAGAGCGTAGAGTAAGATTTTGGTTATTTGGTAGGTAAAACGTCCAAACATAATAAATTGAATTTAAATATAGATTAAATTTAAGAACCCATTTTTTTAAAGTATTTTTTTCTATTGCTTATTTGTTTATTTATTTATATATTGAACGGATGGCAAAGCATGTCCATAAAAATTAGAGCTGAGATTGAAGTCTACGACTCACAAATTAAGGTAAATGTTTGAATACGAATTCAATAATGAATTGTCGAAACATATATTTTCAAAACTATATCAGATATAAAAATTTAATTCACACTAGACCGGAGGAGAATGCTTAGATTGGCGAGCAACATTTTGTGATTAATTTTAAGATGGATTGATACTTGCAATTTTGCAAACACTACAACGCTCAAATATATAATCATTTAAGGTGAGTGAAAGCTATTAAAATGTTAAAAAATATACATTCTAGTATGTGTGTGAAGGTTGGATCTATTGAAGACAAAATACTCAATATTGTGTAGCGATTCTCACCCTTATCTCCTCCTAGTTGTTGGAATTAAGTCTAACAAGTATTTTGAAGTTGAGTTTGATCATAGTCTAAAATAAAAAACGTTGGATCTATCTTTGTTAGCAAATATCATGGCCAACAATTAACGTGTGCAAGAGAACATTGTCACGTACTCCTAATTAGAGAAGGTCTTATTTTTTAATTTTTTTTATAGTATACTCTTAACTTTAAAAAAATAGCATTAATATCTTTAATTTTGTATATATTACGAACTCTAAAATTTTATATTTGTACGATATACTCTTATTAATGATTTATTATATCTATTATTGATTTGATTCAGAAAAGTGTTAAGATGATAATTCTTTTTTAAAATAACAAAATTAGTGCTAAACTTGAAGTTGTATTTAGATATTATTTATAATTTACTTATTTTTATGAGTATAATAAAATACTTTGAATTTTTGATATTTCATTCAGTAAATATATAATATTTTAAAATAATTTATAATTTTTAAAATTATATTTTTCTTATCAAGATCTATTTTTTTTATATTTGAACGGAATTTTTAAAAATATTAAAACCACTCTAACAAATATTACAATTAGATCTTGAGATAATAGTCTAAAAATAAAAAAAGTTGGACCTATCTTTATTAGCAAGATTACGATTGGATCTTGGGCTAGTTCATATACTATACCCAAAATATATCACTTATATTAAGATTTTTAAAAAAAAATAATTTCGTCACTGAATTGACAATGATTTACAACAAATCATCGTTAACCTTCAGAGAAAAAGATAGTCCAACGTTTTGGGGCATGACGATGAGAGCATATTGATAATTCAATCGTCATTTGCCATATTAATACACCCCAATATTTTTTGTTAGGAGCTTTGGATGAAACGTAATGCAAAGTGACGATTTTTTTAGTTGGCTATATGAATACACGTGGTGTCCAAAACAGTACTGTCCTACATTACATGCACGATGATGCCAACCGAAATCATGCTTTTGCATTATTATTTCGTGCAAACAACAAATTAAGTGTTTTAGACACAAAAGTTTTACATCATTAATCTGACACTACATAAAATGCATTTTATATTAGTTTTCTTTTATAATTATTATCATCGCTTAAAGAGAGATAAAATATTAATATAAAATTAAAATTATGCATATTGACATCCACCATAAAACGTTTAAATAATAATATCGACTTTGAAAATTTTGCGGTGTTTAATACTAAAAAATTTGTTCGAAAATCATTTTTCCGACAAATTAATCTTGATCGGTTGACACGAACCTGGGAAACTACACATGGCGCCTAACATGACAATATGTTCATAACTTTCATGTTATATAAACCGATACAAAGTTCACGAGCATTAGCAATTATTCCTCACTTTCTACTTTTAAGCTTGTGGTTGTTGAAACAAAACATATAAGAACCACGTCTCTTCCACTTTTTCTTCCACTTCTTGGGAAATCTACGTGTCTCCAAGAGTGCTTATTGAAACCAAGAAATCCTAATCAGAAAAATATACAAAAAAATCCTATAAAGAAAAAGAAAAAAGAAATATGAACTGTCCCTCATAAAATGATATACATGATCTGTTCTTTTTTGTTTTGTTTTCATGTATACGTAGTACCCTAAATTATTTTTAAGTCAAATTGGTGTCAAGTCAAGTAGGCAAATTAATATATATGAAATGAGTGATTTCAAAAGGTGAAATAACCGCATCAAATATTTACTCGGGATTGGTATTCGTAGATAATTTGTTCTTCTTTGGTATTTTATTTCAAGTAAAATTAATAATTTTTATACATTAATATAATATTATTTATGTATTTGAATTTATTTATTATTGTAAATAAATATAATTTATAATTTTTTAAAATTTTATATTAATTTTGTATTATGAATTGAACAGCTTAATTCACTTAATTAAATCATATAAAAAATTTATATTTTTTATTGACATACTCACATGCATGTAGACTAAATTTTTTTATAAATAGTATCGGTGGTTCATGTGCCGTATCTGTGCATCATAGGCAAATATTCACGGTTCGGTTATATTATATTTGAGTGATAAAATCATATGCAGATCAATTTATATTGGATATTAATAAATTTTTAGTCAAACGTTAAAATTTTATATTTAATCACTATGAAAAAAAATCACAAATCATATTTTTTTAGTCTCAATAAAATTATCATACATGCATTTTTAATCTCTACTGAAATATCAACATATATTTTTGAACGATTTTTTATAAAAATATTTAAAATATTATAAAAAGTGCCTCTATAAAAATTTAGAGTTTTTTTACTTGCAAAATATCTAATATTGAATTTTAAACTCTTTTTTCGTGGATAAATTTTTTATGACATTGTAAAGACAACTGTTAAAAAGTCATTAAAAAATTATTTGATGAAATTCTAACTAGGGCTAAAACTACATGTATTATAATTTTATAGTGACTATAAAATGCAATTATTTTTACAGAGTTTAAAAGTAAAATTTTAAAATTTTATAAGGACTAAAAATTTATTTAATTCATTCATATCTATACTAATTTGGATAATTAATTTAGTTTTTGAATTTTTTCGTTTAATTGTATTTTTTTGTCCTTATTTTGTTATACTCAAGATAATAGTTTTCTTATTTTAAAATTGAACTTTTTAACATCTCAATTATCATATCTTTTTGTAATTTTTTTATCTTAACTCATAATTTCCCTCCAAAAAATAATGATATTTGGACTAAGAATTTATTTGGTTTAATGGAGAAGAAGGGGATAAATTTTAATGGTGGAGAAGGAATAGAGATATATATTTGGTTCAATAGAAATAGAAGGGAGAAGAGGGTCTTTTTTTTCTTTTAATCAAAATCATGTTTTGGTCGAGGGGAGGAGAATTTTTTTAAAATGATTACGTGTATATTAGTCACACCTTATCCAACTCTCCCAAAACGGATAAATAGTGAAATGAGTTTTAGGAGGGACTTTGCTTATCTTGTTCCCTCTTACAAAATGAACAAACACATTTTATTTTAAAATATTTTATTCCCTCCCCTCTTAAAAGTGGTAATTTATCTTCAAATTTATAATCAAGACAATAAATTATCATTTTTGGGCCAAAAATACCTCCTTACACAGCATCCATCCAATAGATGTGGAGGCCTAATATTGAATACTAATATGAAGTATAAAACAAATTTTCTAGATTTTAACTTGACATCACTACATTAATATAATTGATGTTATGTAATATTTTTTTAGCTTAATTGTAGTTTTGATTCCTCTATTATTACCAATTCACAGAATTGGTTCCCCTATTTTAAAAGTGGACAATTTTGGTATCTCTTTCATACTTTTGAGCTAAAAAATGATGATTTAACATATTTTTAATAATTTGACATACAATTATATGATATAGAACCATCTAGATGCATTAATTATTCATGCTATTAATTAAATTGAAAATATGAAAAATTTCCAAAGTTAAAATTTAAGTTTTTTCGATGTTATATTCCAATTTCATGAGTATCAAATCATTCTACATCGTCGTATCATATGTCACATTATTTAAATTATCTCATGTTATTATTTTTTAGTTAAAAAACCATAGGGATTTGTTGAGACAAACTCTATATTTAAAGTTTTGATGAAAATAAACAAAGGTTAATTAAGAAAGTTAATTATGATTCTAAAATGTTATGTTAATTTAACATGTGTTTTTGAGTTGATTTAATTAAGAACAGAATCAAGCAAAGCAGAAAAGACAGGAACAAGATCATTCTGCATCAAAACGGAGAATGATCTCCAGCTTCAAAAAATGTTCATCACAACATATTGATCAAACTTTTTCTACCTCTTTAACAGAGAGTATGCCCTGGAAATTTATTCATATCTAATCAGTACATGGCAAGGAACAAGTAGGATTCATTCAAGCTCAAGAAAGTTATCAGATCTCTAAAATAAAAGAACTCAAAGACAGACAAAAATCAAGACAGTTTGTAACTCCAAAAAACAAACTATCAAGAAAGTTCGATCAACCTTGACATATGACAAGACAATTGCAAAGGACATTCAGAATGATTAAAACGGGAACTCCAAATTGATTATTGAAGCTCAAGAAAGTTCAAACTGACAGACCCAGAACGTTAATCATTCTCCGTTTTCTGCACAATTCCAGCAGCAGTGTATCTCTTCTGAAATGACTTATAATTCTTCTCCAAACTTCTCTAGCTACATTCAAGACTCAAGATTGAGAGTGTACCATCCAAGATCAAGGAAGAAACGTCAAAGGCTTTTTCTAAAAAGGACAGAACTGCTTTAAATGTTAAACCAGAAAAGTCAAAAAGCAGTTTTCAAAGAAGGATTATTTTTATTTTGAAATATTGGTTCAGTCAAAATACAGAGCACCTCCAACAGCTCTTTTGTACCTTCATTCAGTGCTTCTACAGCCTATAAATAGAAGGCCAATATCCAGAATCAAGCAAAAAATTCAAGTGTTGAAAAATCCATAAATCAATCACATACATATTTGAAATTCTATTCTTTTGCAAAACAGAGGCTATCATACATTCTGCTATTTCGCAAAAACAGTTGTTGATTCATATTTATATAGTAGACTGCATAATTATCAGTAAATCCTTTGTAAAGAATCAATTCTCAAACAAGAGTTGAGAAATCTCAGATTCTGTCAAAACAATCAAATTGTAAAAACTCAAACTATAAGAGTTTCTTCATAGTTTGTTTAAGATTACATCATATCAAGGTTATATAGGTGCTCTTATTACTTTCTGGGTGGAAAGTAATAGAGATTGAAATAGATCAAGGTTGATCTATACTAGGTGTTGTAAGATCAAGACAGTACTTTGTTTTTAAACACTTAGTGGAGAATCTCACAGTGTGAGGACTGGACGTAACCCACGTTGGGTGAACCAGGATAAAATCTTTGAGTGGTATTCTATATCCTATCTCTTTATTTATCATACTGAATTGATTAACTAAGATAAAACATAAAGTGATTTTCTATTTTAAGCTAATCAAGGAACGTTCTCTGTTTTATATCAAAAATCAAGAACGTTCTCTGTTTTCTGTTTTCATAACCAAGATCAATCTTGAGTTATTTTCTTAAGTTTTAACATGAATTTTTTAAAAGGTGCATTTACAATTCAAACCCCCTTTTCTTGTAAATCGACATTGTTACTTTAGGATTGCCCAAAACTATCGACTTTTAAAATAGGGGGACCAATTTCGTGAATCAGTAAAAATAAGGGGAATAAAATTGCAATTAAGCTTATTTTTTTTTCAATTGATTTAATACTGTTGAGACAATATTAAATTTAGAAAAGTTTTATATGTTTTTATTTTAAAAATATTTAAATTTAAGGCCTTTTTATTAAGTAAATTTTTTTTATGTCTTTTAATTAAGTAAAATTTTTGTTTTTTATGGAGATTGTTGCTTTAGTGATTTTATCCTCGGGCAACCTATCATTACGGGTCCAAAATCTAAGTTGATACTTTTTCAGAATTGGTCCAAGGCTCAATCCCTCCATTATGGCACACATAAGCCCAATAGTATTTAACCCATAAATACACTCACAGTTAGGAGCAAACAAAGACAAGAATTACATCTTCAAATCTATCGAGAGGAGACATTATACATCCTCAGCAAACTTATATCTAAATTATTTATTTTATTGTTCTAAGATAGTAAATTATACTATTTCTACTTCCAATACCTTTCACTCTCCTCAATGATTGTTTATTTGGGCGTTGAATTGTTTGTAAGTACTATATCAGCCTGGAGTCAAGAACGTGTTACTCGTTTGTCAAGTTTGGCCATCTTCTTTGGTTCAATTTGAATTAGAACTAAAATTGTAACAAATGTAATAATTGAAATATCAAAAAGTTCCATTTAAAAATGAAGATACTATTTTCATGTGTGATAAAATAGATATCACACTATAAGAAAGTTTCAATTTTCTCCAATTTTGTTTTGTTTTTTTGAGAAAAAGAGTCATCGCAAAAGAAAATATTTACGATAAATTTTATCCTAAAAAAGTTAAATATATTTTTAGTCTATATAAAATTTTATTGATTTAAATATATTTTTAATCCTTGCAATTATAACATTTTTTAATTTCAGTCTTTGTATATTTTTTTGTTTGATTCACATTCTTGCAAATAGAGATTTTTAAAAAAAATGATCTCTCAATCCATTAAACTTTTTTTGAATTGGTGGCCAAAATTCACAACCCATCTTCTCCTTCCTTGACTTGCCTATGCGATCTTGGTTTCTTCGTTAACTTTTCCTTTTTGAATTTAAGTTAATAAAAATACTTTTAGTGTATATTCGGAAATAGTGGTTTTAGGTTGCGGAGTTAGAAAAAACTTGTTGGTTAACATGGTATTTGTTCATATTTAATGATGGAGAAGATGAATATGTTGAAGAGAAAGACTTGATTATGATTCATACTCTTATTGTAAAAACAATTTACACCAAAAATTAAAATTCTCAATTTGGTCACTTTTTTTAAAAAATAATTAAATTTTTAATTTTTAATTTGTTTTTTATTAAAAAATTTAATAATGATAGAATTTTTTTAACAGAAATTAGACTAAGAGATTATTTTAAAATGAATCTCTATTTACAAGAATGTGAATTAAATAAAAGAAATTATGAAAACTAAAATAAATAAAAATATATTATAATTATAAATATAAAAACATATTTAAACTAATTTTAATTTTAAACATTTTATTTCGTAAAATAAGTGCAACTACTTTAAACTTTATATATATATCTCCCTTTTACAATAAAAGTAATGAACTCCATCATCAATTGTGTGATTTGATGATATATATTACTCATTTTTTGCTTTCCACTACTCTATCCGTGGGAAAATACCAAACACCAACTGATATCGTAATTACTCATCAAATGAGATGGCTTTATAATAGGAATATCAATAGGTTTTTTTTATCTGAGTCGCTCCAAAATATTGTTAGGAATGAACTAAGAACCCACTAATAAATTTCAATAATTCATACTTCTTTACTATTTGTCTCGCAAACATTTTTATTTTATGAAGATGGGAGATTACAATAATCGATACTTCTCTCTATTTGATTCATAGATTTTCTTCTTCACCAAGTTTTAATATAAATAAGTGGTATTTATAAATTAAGTTTTTTTTTTTCGTGATTTCGTCGTCTCAAATTGACGTTGTTTGATTTTTCATTTTGATCTAGTGTTTGTTTGATTTTTAATTTTGTTGTGGTGTTTGTTTGATTTAGATTGACAAATCAATTTCAATCAATTAGTGATTTAACTAATTTATCAATGTTGTAGATCTTGAGGCATAAATATTTAAGTTATGTTGTCACATTATTTATCGATATTGTGTCGTTTTATACTATTAATTTGAAAGATATGAATATATTCACAAATTCATTCCTTTTGTTTTTAACGAAATTGAATTTATATTTATATCTAATGTACTCTACCGATTTAAATGAATGAATTTTATTTTATTTTTTTATAAAAAAGGAAGATAAACTAATATAATGAAACAAAAAAAAAAGAAATGATAAATTAAACATCTACTAATTAACTCTTATAAACTATAGGTGTATTTAACATTGTCATTGATGTAAAATGAAAGATAATAAATTTACACTAATTCATAGAATATTAATTAAAGAGTCCAGTCAAACTTTTTATATTTATTAATATCATCTTAAAAATTAAAATAATTATTTATTTTAAAACTAATTATATTTAAATGTTTAAGTTAATTGGGCATTAAGAATGGGGAATCTCTTAATATCTTGGTTACTTAATGTTTGTTTTGAAAATCGTTTAAGTTAAATAAGAATTAAGAATGGGGAATTTCTTAATGTCTCGTTTACTTAGGTGTGTTTTGGTAAATCGTGCTGACCCGCGATAGGTGGCACCTTGGTAAACGGTACGGGCCCGTGATAGGCAGTATGTTTACGATTTACGTTTGGTAAGTTGTGCAGACCCGTGATAGGTGGCACCTCGGTAAACAGTACGGACCCGTGATAGGTAGTACGTTTACGACTTACGTTCCTTGGTGGGTTGTGTTTGTCCGTGAGAGACTGCACAGGGGTTTGTCCGTGAGAGACTACGCCCTGGTTTAAGTTAAATGAGAATTAAGAATGGGGAATCTCTTAATGTCTTGTTTACTTATGTGTATTTTGGTAAATCGTGCAGACCCGCGATAGGTGGCACCTTGGTAAACGGTACGGGCCCGTGATAGGCAGTACGTTTACGATTTACGTTTGGTAAGTTGTGCAGACCCGTGATAGGTGGCACCTCGGTAAATAGTACGGACCCGTGATAGGTAGTACGTTTACGACTTACGTTTCTTGGTAAATTGTGTTTGTCCGTGAGAGACTGCACAGGTGTTTGTCCGTGAGAGACTACGCCCTGTTAAATTGTGAATTGTTGGTTCATTTTGTCTGTGTAGTATTGTGTTATAAGTGTTAAGTGTATGTTTTAAAATTTGGTGATAACATGTTTGATTGCAATACCATTTCGAAACCCGTGATGTTGTAGTAATTGTGTTATAAGTGTTAAGTGTTATGTTTTGGAATTTGGTGATAGCATGTTTGATTGCAATACTATTTCGAAACTCAAGATGTCGTGGTGATTGCGCTATAATTGCTAAGTGTGATTGTTTGGATTTGTGTGTAAGTGTTGATTGGTTTCGAAACCCTTTAAAAAGCTGAATTTTGCTGATTTTTGTTGTTTTCCTGTTGCTGGCTGATGTGTATTCGGATACAGAAAGCTGTAGTCGAATACAGGCATGCTGTTTTTGCCACTGACTTACTGTGTAGTCGAATACAGATTGCTGTATTCGAATACAGACATGTTGTTTTGCTACTGACTTACTGTGTAGTCGAATACAGACTGTTGTATTCGAATACAGACATGCTGTTTTTTTTGCTGAATGCTGAAACAACCTTGTATTCGAATACAAAGATGCTGTATTCGAATACAACAATGCTGTTTTGTTAAAAACTTCATTTTTCAACCTTGTTTATGCATGTTTGGCATATGGAAACCCTTTTAAGGTGCATGCTTAGTTGAAAGGTTATTTTGTGTGCATTTAAAACTTAAATGTTATGTGTTATCTGTTAATTTCGGTTGGTGACCCTTTACAACTATTGTGGAAATCTGGGCTTTGCCCTCAGATGAGAGTCAGGACGATCCTACTGGTTCGTACCCTACGGATGGGAATGCTTGACTAGAGCTACGTGAGGAGGATCTCACGGGGCGCGTGGAGATCACTCAGAGTGTATAGTTTTTTTTTGGTAGGATTATCAGATTATGTTGATGTATAGGGACTAGACGTCCTTCTTTTTGGGTTGGAGTATTTTAATTTGGAAAACTGTATTGATACTAATATTGTCAGTTTGACATCTTATTTGAATGGGTTCCATGTACCATTTGTATTTGTGTAAATGCTTTGGAATTATATTTGGAGAAACTTTTCCGCTGCTTGTAATTTTGTTGACTTATTTGTCGTTGTGTTACGACTTAAATGTTTATCCAAAAGTATTTTCTTCTTTATTCCTTTGTTTTTATGAATCTCTTTTAAAAAAAAAATATACCATCGCTTTGAAAAACGGGGTGTTACAGCATACTCACATCAATAAACATATATACATTCAATTCATTCTTCCCTTTTGCTTAGTTTTCAGTTTTCATTAAAATTGAAAACGCCAACAATTTTTACATCGTCAACCAACAAAATCCTGAATCCATATACTTCTCCTAACTTTCGACCAAGTAAAGAGACTAATTAGACTACGGTCCAAAATCATAATTAAATCTATGCATTTAGCCTAAAAAAATTTCTAACATAAGGCTTACATTTCTAAATGTAAATATGATGTATGTTCACGAGACATAAGACTTTTAAAAAAAATCATTTCTTGATAAAATGCTTATCACTTGAGTCCTCAAATTTTACGTATTCCAAACTTACCCTCAAGGTATTTTTAGTCTAAAACATGTTTAAACCAAAGATAGACTTACTTTATGACTTAACATTTCTTGATAAAATGCTTATTTAATTACTTCAGTCCTCAAATTTTACTTATTCCAAACTTACCCTTAA
Source organism: Cicer echinospermum (assembly GCA_002896215.2). Taxonomy (NCBI): domain Eukaryota; kingdom Viridiplantae; phylum Streptophyta; class Magnoliopsida; order Fabales; family Fabaceae; genus Cicer; species Cicer echinospermum. The sequence goes on from PGTU02000008.1 coordinate 45,200,539, forward strand.
AGTATTTTTAGTCTAAAATATGTTTACACCAAAGATAGGCTTATTTGATGACTTACTTAGACAGATAGAAAATTTTGCAAGTATAGTTCAAAAGTTTATTATAAGTTCTAGAATTTTCAGCATGTAAACCATAACTTCACAATTTTTGTTAAAATATCAAAAGACGTCCGATTTTATCAAACGACCACTATAATTAAAGCTTAAAGCTTAGGATGTCTAGTTTCTGAAAATATTGGGTTCTTTGTTAGCCATCAAAAGCAGTTTGCATAACGAGGCTCGAAGTGTTTGAAACAATTTTCTATTCTGTTTTGTTAAATTGAGAGTCACTTTAAATTATCTTATTTAACCAAATACCATACCATGTATGCTTAATATGTAGAGAATTTTGTCTAGTCTCATATTCATAAAGGATCACTTAAAAAGGATTAATAGATTTTAAGTTATGACCAAGATTATAAACTTAGTCACCTCAAGACATGTCTATTCAACAATATTTTTGATGTACATCCTTTGGTCAATAATTATGAAATAATAGGTTCTAGTGCTTAAAAATTATGAAATTGTTTCTGAAACTACCTAACTTTTGAAGAAACCCCATTGCCAAATTCAAAGCCATTACTTTTATAAAATTTCATCACTGAAACTGTTTTAATCAAAACAAAATTTCTACTGTGTTTGAATTAAAAAATTATTTTAGACATGTTCCCAAGACTTTTCCTAAACAAACATTTTTGTAACAAATCCTAACATACTAAATATTACTAGAAAAATTAATTTCCTTAAAAACTCAAGTTTATCAAGCGGTTAGAAATTATATACCAAAGTTTCCAAAACTATTTTTCCCAGAATCAACTGCTTTACAGGTCTTTAGTTCAACAATTTTTAGAGTACACAAATGAAATAGAAAAATTACAATAATTTTTTTGTGATGGTAACTAGCATGTCCAAAAACACTAGAAAATTTAATTTGCTCAAAACTTCCAAACCATTAATTTTTAAAAGTTTGTGCATTGAAGCTTTTTTACTTGGATAATTTCCAGAATTACTTTTCGCACATTCTAACATTCATGCATGCAAAATCTATAATTTAATCATAAAAAATTTTTCAAGAAAAATGGGCATGCATATGATCAACCAATTTCTAGATCTACTGACCAAAAATCAAGGTTTTCACCTTTTTATTCTTCAACCTTTCATTGAAATGGTTTTTACTTTAATAACACCAATTTTTTTCATCAATCAAACTTAAGAACTCATAACTTAACATTCAAACTAAAAATCAAATTTTCATGACGATCAAGTGTTGTTTTCTTGAAATTACACTCATAAGGTTTATGATCAAGTTTGAAAAATCAACATGCAACTATTAACTCAAATATGCAAAGCTTATAAAAAATTAAATGAAACTTTAATGCTCAAAACCATTTTTTATCATGAAAATAAGGAGAAAAATTGAAACTTTCCTTACTCTCAACAAATATGTGGTTCGGCCTTCTACAAAAATGAGGAGAAGCAAATTTGTATTTGTGAAACTAACTAGCTTACTAGAGAGAAGAGACCAAGAGGATGATTTTTTATTTTGGGAGTTTTGTGTTTTAAGTTATTGATCTAGGACATGCAAGAGGAAGAAGATGATGGTATTGGAAGAACTAACGAGTACACTTGTGATTGTGAAGGAAATGAGAGAAGAAAAATGAAGTGTGGCAACGAGAGAGAGAAGTACGAAAATTATAAGAGAAAACGAGTGAAATCCTTCCAAAAATGCCCTTGTAAGTGTAAGTGCAATTAATCTCATTACTACTAGCTACTATATACTATATATTCCTCTTACTATTCATTAAGACTCTCGTCATGATTATAGCAAATCTATTATATATATTTAAACAGACTCTCAATGACGCCTCAGCTCCGAACGTCACCTCATTCTATTTCATCCACCTATACAAATATTTTCCATATCACCTAAAAAGCTGATGTGGACCTCTCCTCCTTTCTCCCCTCTCAAACATGCTCTCAATGCCTAATCTCCTTCAATCCTCCTCTCAATAATAATATTATTTTATAATAAATTTATAAATTATAAAATTATCTATTATATATATTTAAAATAGACCTCCAATGCCACCTCACCTCCGAATGTCACCTCATTCTATTTCATCCACCTATACAAATATTTTCCATATCACCTAAAAAACTGATGTGGACCTCTCCTCCTTTCTCCCCTCTCAAACATGCTCTCAATGCCTAATCTCCTTCAATCCTCCTCTCAATAATAATATTATTTTATAATAAATTTATAAATTATAAAAATTATCTATTATATATATTTAAAATAGACCTCCAATGCCACCTCACCTCCGAATGCCACCTCATTCTATTTCATCCACCTATACAAATATTTCCCACATCACCCCAAAAAGCTGATATGGACCTCTCCTCCTTTCTCCTCTCTCAAACATGCTCTCAATGCCTAATCTCTTTCAATCCTCCTCTCAATAATAATATTATTTTATAATAAATTTATAAATTATAAATTATTTACAATTATTTTATAATAAATTTATAATTTATAAATTATTTTACAATTTGATAATAATTTATAATTTATATTATTATCAAATTATTTTATAAGTTATTTTATAATAATTTATAAATTATTTTATAATATTATTAGTCATTTACCAATGGTAATAATTTATAATAAATTTATAAATTATAAAATTATTTTACAATTATTTATAATAAATTTATAATTTATATATTATTTTACAATTTGATAATAATTTATAATTTATATTATTATCAAATTATTTTATAATTTATTTTATAATAAATTTATAAATTATTTTATAATATTATTAGTCATTTACCAATAGTAATAATTTATATTCTTAGTAAATTAAATTCAATAGAAAAAAACTATCTTATCACTCATAAATATCGACATAAATATCATTCTTTCATTAACAATTATATTATTCCACTTATGGTGAGTAATGATTTTATACGTTAAAAATTCAATTACTCATTAATATCAATCCATTTATAATTTCTTTCAATTTATGTCCAATCCATTTTTTAGCTAACATTTTATACAATAAAAATATATATATTCTATTTAACAAAAAACACACAAATTTATAAATAAAAAAATAATCATAAAATAAGAATATATGAAAAATTATTAAAAAAGTTACTTCCAATTATTAAAACACAGAAATTATTTAAAATTATAATATATGAATATATTAAAAAATATAATCAACAAAGTTTACTATAATATATGTGTTTGAAAAAATATGTTAACACTTAATTTTTTATCAATTAAATTATATATTTATAATTGAATGCTATTTTTATTTTAATTTTTTCTTATTATAATAATAATTTGAATTGTAAAAAATAAAATGAAAATTTAAAGTATTGCATAAAATTAAATTATTTTTTAATAAAATTTATTTTTGGTACATATCAACATAACTATAATTCAATTGCACAAACAATTAGTTAAAACTTTTAAATACCTAAAATTGATTTAAAGTATATGTAAATCTTTAATAAAATTAATTTCAAAACTCTTGATTAAATATATTCAAGAATTTTTTTTTTACAACAACTTCTCATGCTCGTAATTAATTTTATTAAAGATTTACATATACTTTAAATCAATTTAGGTATTTAAAAGTTTTAACTAATTGTTTGTGCAATTGAATTATAGTTATGTTGATATGTACCAAAAATAAATTTTATTAAAAAATAATTTAATTTTATGCAATACTTATACTAATATAAAATTGTTAATCAAAGTACAATGAGTCAAACAATTCCTATATAATAAGTTATCTTATATAGGATAATTGTTTGACTCATTGTACTTTGATTGTGATAAACATGATTTTCCCTCATTTTAATTTTCCTAATCATATTCAATTATTACAAATCAATAAAGTAATATTATAAGTTAACTATATTTATAATACATAAAATTATTACTTTATAAAATTATTTTTACAATTATTTATAATAAATTTATAATTTTATAAATTATTTTAACAATTTGATCGTAATTTATAATTTATAATTTATATTATTATCAAATTATTTTATAAGTTATTTTATAATAAATTATAAACTATTTTATAATATTATTAGTCATTTACCAATGGTAATAATTTATATTACTAGTCATTAAATTCAATAATAAAAACCACCTAATTACTCATAAATATGGACAAAAATGTTCTTTATTTAATCTTCCTTTTATGAACAATTATATTATTTCACTTATTGTGAGTAATGATTTTATACGTTAAAAATTAAATTACTCATTAATGTCAAATCCATTTTTTTAGTAACACTTTACAAAATAAAAATATATATTCTATTTAACAGAAATACATAAATTTATTAAAAATAATCATAAAATACAAATATATGAAAAATTATTAAAAAAGTTACTTCCAATTATTAAAATCTATCATCTATTATATATATTTAAAATTGACTCCTGATGCCACTACAACTTATTTTTTTTACAACTTTTGGTGAAATATATTCAATAATTTGTTTTTTACAACAACTTCTCATCCTCGCAATTAAAATATCATAATAATAAAACAAATAAATTTAGACTACGCAACAATATAATTCAACATTAACATTTTTTTAAAATAAAGAAATATTAAATAGTAAATCATATTTATAAATTTTTACATCTTATTTTTGAGTTTGTATTTTACATTTTATTTCGTCAAATAAATACAAATACTATTATATGTTGAAAATAAAATTAACAATCAAAGTACAATGAGTCAAACAATTATCCTATATAATAAGTTATCATACGAATTTTACAAAATATTTTAAAAATTAAATTAGATGATTGTGATAAACATGATTTCTCTCATTTTAATTTTCCTAATCATATTCAATTATTACAAGTCAATAAAGTAATATTATAAGATAACTATATTTATAATACATAATATTACTTATAAAACTTATAAATTTATTTTACAAAATCAATAATTTTCATATCATATTCAATTATTACAAATCAATAAAGTAATATTATAAGTTAACTATATTTATAATACATAAAATATTACTTATAAAACTTATAAAATTATTTTACAATTTGATAATAATTATAATTTATAATTATATTATTTTCAAATTATTTTATAAGTTATTTTATAATAAATTTATAAACTATTTTAAAATAAAAATATTATATTCTATTTTGACAGAAATACATAAATTTATTAAAAATAATCATAAAATACTAATATATTTATTTAAAAAAATATATTATTAAATCTACTATTATATGATTTTAAAATTGACTCCTGATGCCGCGACAACTTATTTTTTTTACACTTTTGGTATATATTCAATAATTACAACAACTTCTCATGCTCGCAATTTAAAATATCATAATAATAAAACAAATAAATTTAGACTACGCTACAATATAATTCAACATTAACATTTTTTTAAAATAAAAAATATTAAATAGTAAATCATATTTATAAATTTTACATCTTATTTTTGAGTTTGTATTTTACATTTTATTTCGTCAAATAAATACAAATACTATTATATATTGAAAAATAAATAACAATCAAAGTACAATGAGTCAAACAATTATCCTATATAATAAGTTATCATACCAATTTTACAAAATATTTTAAAAATTAAATTAGATGATTGTGATAAACATGATTTTTCCTCATTTTAATTTTCCTAATCATATTCAATTATTACAAATCAATAAAGTAATATTGTAAGATAACTATATTTATAATACATAAAATATTACTTATAAAACTTATAAAATTATTTTACAATTTGATAATAATTTGTAATTTATAATTTATATTTTTCAAATTATTTATAAGTTATTTTATAATAAATTTATAAACTATTTTGTAATATTATTTTATAATATTATTAGTCGTTTACCAATAGTAATAATTATATTATTAGTCATTAAATTCAATAAAAAAAAAAAACTCACCTAATCACTCATAAAATATCGACATAAATGTTCTTTATTTTAATCTTTTTTTTATAAACAATTATATTATTTCACTTATGGTGAGTAATGATTTTATACGTTAAAAATTAAATTACTCATTAATGTCAATCCATTTTTTTAGTAACATTTTATAAAATAAAAATATATATTGTATTGACAAAAAATACATAAATTTATGAAAAATAATCATAGAATACGAGTATTTGAAAAATTATTAAAAAAGTTACTTCTAATTATTAAAATCTATCATCTATTATATATATTTAAAATAGACTCCGATGCCACAACAACTTTATTTTTTTTACAAACTTTTGATGAAATATATTCAATAATTTTTTTTTACAACAAACTTTCTTATGCTCGCAATTAAAATATCATAATAATAAAACAAATAAATTTAGACTACGCTACAATATAATTCAACATTAACATTTTTTTAAAATAAAAAATATTAAATAGTAAATCATATTTATAAATTTTTACATCTTATTTTTGGGTTTGTATTTTATATTTTATTTCGTCAAATAAATACAAATATCATTATATGTTGAAAAATAAATTAACAATCAAAGTACAATGAGTCAAACAATTATCCTATATAATAAGTTATCATAGGAATTTTACAAAATATTTTAAAAATTAAATTAGATGATTGTGATAAACATGATTTTCCCTTATTTTAATTTTCCTAATCATATTCAATTATTACAAATCAATAAAGTAATATTATAAGATAACTATATTTATAATACATAAAATATTATTTATAAAACTTATAAAATTAATTAATTATTATCCGCGTAGCGCGCGAGGCATAATCTAGTTCTATTTAACTCCAGTCAATTCTTCTTACTTCTATGTTATTCCATGTTCTCTATTACGTCCACTCTAGTCAACTCTCTAATCTCTGTGTAGAATTTAATAGTATCGGTATCCACCCTTAGTAACTAAATTATTATTCTTGTCGAATAATTATTCCTCCTTTCAGAAAAATTATTTAATCCTTCCAACTCATCATTAATGATTATAGAAACTATAATTTAATTTTTGTCGAATTCTGTGTTTGTTTAAAATTTAAATGAGGAGTTAACTTCATCAATTTTAAAAAATAATAAAATTTACTTTGATGTTCTTTTACGACCAATGATTTAGAAAAAATATTATTGTTATTTTTATATTTTAAAATTAAATACATTTTGATGTACCAAAATATAAATAAAATTTAAAAATAACACTATGAAACTATGGGTCTTATATTGAAAAACAGAGAATGATGCACTAAAAGTTGTCATACTACTGAGGTATAACAGTTGGAGTGGTCTTTGGTGGTGTCATTGGATCAATATGAAGATCATTTGTTATAATATAAGAGGGATTATGAGGTTGACAAAAAACGTGGGGTTTTCGTTTAAGTCGTTAGTTTGTAATTCAGGTTGCATTCTTACGCTACGGGACTCAGAGGAGGTAGAAGTGGTTGCTTCGTTTAGTAGGGAGCATGTGTTATGAGTCTTTTGTGTGTGAAAGTCAAATGACAAGGTGTTTGTGGTAGTAAATATGTATGCATCTCTGAGTTTGCAGGGTACCATGACTTTGTTAAAGAAAGGTGGAACTCTTTACAAATAGAAGGGTGGGGTGGTTGTGTTGATAGAAAAGTTGAAGGCTATAAAAATAGTATGAGGGTCTAGTGTTATTTGGGTGAAAAAATTAGGTGATATTAGCTCTAAATTATTTCATGGGGTGGTAGTAGGAAGAAGAAGATATAATAGTATTTTAAGGTGGAAGTAAATAGGAGGCAAGTGGAAGGGGTGGAAGAGGTTGGGCAGGCAGTGTTTATCATTTTGAAGCTCAAATTCCATCATGTCCATCTATTAGATTAGACTTTTTGAATTTGAATTTGAATTCGATAAGTGAGAGTGAGGAGTTGGTAGCTCCGTTTGGAGAAGAGCAGAATAGACAAGCAATGTGGGATTGTGACAGTTTCAAGAGTTCGACATCTGGTGGTGTGAATTTTGGCTTTTTGAAAGATTTTTGGGATATGGTGATTGTTGATTTTTCAGATTCTTGAATGAGTTGCATGCTAATGGTAGGTTGGTTAAAGGTTCAAAATGTACTTTCAGTGCTTTTATTCCTACGAAAGATAATCTACATCAGTTATCTAATTAACGACCTATATCCTTGGTGGGTTGCTTGTATAAGATCTTGGATTAAGTCTTGGAAAACAGGTTGAATAAAGTAATAGGAAGATAATTTCATAAACTTGGCTTTTGTTTAAGGTCAAAAAGTTCTCGATGTAATCTTCATTGCTAATGAATTAGTGGAAGGGGGATGGTTGTTGGGTGTTGCATTTACAATTTGTTGTGGATGACACTTTGATTGTGGGTAATAAAAGTTGGGCGAAGATCTGAGCAAAATAATATATTCTCATGCTTTTTGAACTTATTAGTGGATTGAAAGTAAATTTCCATAAAAGTTTGTTGGAGGAAGCGCGGGGTCCTAACTGTAAAATTGGTCAACTACCCTTTAAATATATTTGTCTTTCGATTGGTGTGGCAATCCCAAGAGATTGACATTCTGGGAAGCTATTATTTCGAAGATTCGAGAGAGGCTATCAAGGTGGAGGATTCAAAATCTTTCAATGGATGGTGTAACACCCCAAATTTAATAATAAATTATTTAATTTATCTAATGTGAATTTAAAGAATTAATTTAGTATTGCATGTGTTTACAATATGGGTTGACAAATAATTATGATCGATTTTCTTACATGTGTATTTGCTATAGTGTGATAATTTATCATGTGTTTGACTTAATAATTTATTTAAATTATTGATAGGGATATTAAGTATATTTATATCTTTTTATTAATTTCAGATTGTTATTATTTTAAAGTGAAATATGTCATCCTTATTACTAACTAGATATTTAATAATTAAACTTATTTATTTTTATTTTAATAAAAGTAAAGTTAATAAAAAGGTTTTGAATAATAATAATAATAATAATAGTAATAATAATAATAATAATAATAATAATAATAATAATAATAATAATAATAATAATAATAATAATAATAATAATAATAATAATAATAATAATAATAAGGAAGAAAAATAGTAACAAGAAGACCAGAACCTCTTCCTTCTTCTTCTTCGTATACACCGCCGCCAACAACCATTTCCTCTTCCTTCTTCTCGCCTTGACCACGATCGTTACAATGGTTGTCTTAGAAAAACTGAGACCACATTTGTGATCATTGTAATCTCCTCTTTCATTCTCAACCTAAATCGTAAATTGAAACAGTCTTATTTTCTCTTTGTCAAAAATCACACCTCCACATTTTGGATCAAGATTTCAGCCACCACGACTATCACAAACGAAAACTAAGACCATATTTGGACTCCATGAAACACCTCTCTTCCGTTACCTATGCTCGAAATCGCCAATCGTTACGTTTTAAAAAATGGGTTTCCACCATTGTCGCGGCTGTGTTGCCAAACTCCGGCCAACACGTTCATCGTCTTGAAAAACTGACATCATTTTTGGATTCCTCTCGTCGAAACCTTCAAGAAGCACTACTCATTTGCGTGTTTCGGTGAAGTTGATGTCGGACCTTGTCGGCGCCCCAGTACGTCGGTGAGACCTTTTCTAATAACATGTTTCACGATGTTTTGAATATGTTTCTTCGCCTAATATTTTTATTAATTATATAATGCTGATTTTATGCCTCGGGAAAATTATCAGCCACGTTTCATTGACTCTGCAAATTCGTCGATGCTTTTGGACTCGTTTGGACGTGTTGTCGACATCTCATGGTTGCTGAAAATCATTATGGTCCTTATATCTTATGAAAGCGTCAAATTGAGGTATGGGGTGAGAGTGAGTTCGAATGCATGAGTATAAATTAAGTGAGATGAACGGGAATACCGTATTTCCCACAATTCATCTGGGGCTCGCTACGTATGGCAGAGGCCCTTTGAGTAATAATTGACTAATGAGCAAACTTGAATTTTGTGAGGTTAAAATATGAATTAGAAACTTTTATAGGATGTTGTTTGATTTGATTTTTGAAGATCCTGTGATAGTTGAATTATTGTAGAATTGTGTATTTGATTCATTCTGTGTTTTGTTTATATCTATCCTTGATACTGATATATGATATAAAATGTGATGAATTGTAATTATTTGCCTTGCAATTGATGTGGTGTGTGTGAATGGTCTAGTATTATTATTATATGTGAGTGTAGACCCTTTATTGTTTGAGATGACGTATCATGATGATAAATTCTGAATGTAATGTATGACTATGGAAATTTGAAATGACGATGTGTGCTTCCCGACTTGTGATATTACCACCCTAATGAATATCATGAAATGCGTATTGTGTTTAATTGAATAGTGACCAATTCGACCCGTGCCAATGATGGTTCTCTTAATGGAGTAAGTAACCTAGGACAACGAGGGGAGAAAGTAGTTGTTGATAATTTTTGAAGTGGAGATTATTTGGTCATCATATAGGTAGGGCCTGACAAGCCTAGTGATTATGGGGAAGTACAACTGAATGAGCCTGATCGTGGCGGTCTACTATTGAGCCTTAAGGCAAGATTGTTAGACCTTGGAGGTATCCGGGTGGGGAATTCCTAGGTGACTTGGAGGTAGCACTCCAAATGTCGGGAGCTACCACGCAACACACGTTTACCTCGACTGTCACGTATATGTGTCTCGGGTTGAGTTGAGGGATCTATGAGGACAGGGCCAATTTGAATTGTCCGTCCACTTGCGTGGTGGCATAGTATCGAGCCTCCTAACCAAGTACTTCAGAGTTAGAATGGTACCAAAGAAAGAGGAGGAGTCTAGAGTATAAGAGCATGCATAAAATTACTTGATTTGTGTATTTACTTACTTGATGTTGTGGATTGTATCAATGTTTTACCTTGATTATTCTTGTTGGTTGTGATTTGATATGATACGGTGTTTAATATTTTTTTACGTGTTCTTCTCAGTTATTTTATACTATTACATGTTTTCGAAGCTCACCCCTTGTTGCTTGTGTTTGGCGCTTGCGAGAGCGCAGTTATTTCAGGTTATCGATTGGGGATCCACGCTCTGAATAGGTGATATTGGGTGGGAGTAATTTTTCGTATTTTGTTGAGTTATGAACAATTTAGATTTTTGTAAATTTGATTGATCAATTGTGTTATTTTATCGGTTATTCAGAGGTAGAAATTAATTGTCTCTAAATTTAGAACTTGCTTTTATATCAAAAGTATTTATTTAATGAACATCAACTATATTCGATATTAAGAATTTTTTTTTATTGAAAATTTTTATGCAAGCATTTTGTGTAAGCGTGAATGTGACGTCTTGAACCTTAAAGTATTTTAAATATATATATATATATATATATATATATATATATATATATATATATATATATATATATATATATATATATATACTCTATTTTGGAACCGCTGCGAATCTCTTTAAAACTAGTGCATTTACCTTTTTATTTCAATTTGGGTTCAGGGTGTTACAGATGGTCGTCTTGTCCTTTTAAAAGTCATTTTGTCAACACATCGCTTTGTATTTGTTTCTCCATATCACTTGGAACAAGGTGATCTACTTTTTGTGTGTATAGGCTTTTAGGCGATCGTTTGTTGACGAAGATCAATTTAGTGCGGTGAGGTGTTATCTCTTCATAACTTTGTGAAAAAACACGTAATCATTTGTTTCTAGAGTGTTTGGTATTTGGAGAGGTTTGTAAAATTATTTTCAATGGCTTGGAGTTTCCAATGCCATGTCTGGAATCAAGTTCATCACTAAACTTTTCTATTTTATAAGCAAATCATGAGAAACAAGTTGTTGTGCGAAATGTTTTATGTGATGAGGATTGCGTGTGTATTGTCTATTTGCCAATTTGAGAATTACATTACTTTTAAGAACGTGGCTTTTAATCTAGTTTCGGTGGTAGGTCAAATTAAAATTGTCTTTGGGGTGGTTGAAGATCAAAGGAAGGGGTTTAGTGTTGAACTAACTCTTTGTTGGACTAATCATTTGGCTTTATTTGGGATGTAGGGTATAAGAGATTAGGTTCACCTCTCTTGATGTTAGGAGGGATAGAGTTCTTTTCTATGTAATATAATATCTTTGTTTTCTTGTTCTTTTTCTTGACATATGTTATACGCCGACATAGCTCAAACATAAATATTGGGGTGATTAAATTTTAAAAATAAAAAAATATAATATTATATTATATATAAAAATTTTAAATTATAATTTTACAAAAAAAAAAATATATATTGAGAGTCAAATCTCTAATGCTTAATAGAGAGATGTGGTGGGTTGAATTTGGGTTGACATTTTTAATAATTAAAAACTATTTTTTAAAATTTAATTATTTTTTCAAACACTAAAATTTATATAGAATTTTAAAACAAAGATAAAAAAATATATAATTATTAAAATATTTTTAAATACAACAGATTTTTTAAGACAACAATTATATTGACGTAATGTAGATAAACGATAATGGTTTGGTTTTACAATATATATATATATATATATATATATATATATATATATATATATATATATATATATTATCTTTAAATGTAATAGTAAAAAAACTCAAACACAATTGCGAAATTCTAGATTTGAACTCAAGAATGGTATATAGGCTAATAATATTTATTTTTGTCAGTGAGTAATGTCTTACAAATTAGACAATTTATTTTAAATTACGTGAAACTATACTCAAATAAAAAAAAAATGGATTTTTTGGTTGAGTTCAATTTAGAATCAAACCAATAAAAATATATCAAAATCAAATTAATTAATTTTAGTTAAATTCTTAGAACATTTCATTTGATTTTTATATCTAGATGAAATTCACAACCTACAAGATTGGAACTTAGGTTGGAACTTGAAAAATTTAATTTCTTTTATAATTGTAGTAGAGTTATTTTTATAATTTTTCTTAAAATTTACTCTAATCGATCATTTTTATAAAAGACATTTAGGTTATAATTTGATCAACAAAATTGATGTATTTAATCCATAATATAAACTAAATAAATCAATTTTTATTAATTAAATTATAACTTAAATATCTCTTATAAAAAATATTAAATAATAATATATTTTAAAAATATTTAATGACTTTGAAGTGGCCGTAACAAATCTATCTCTCAAAAAGTTCAGCCACTATAACTAACATATGACTGTTAATATAATTCTAGCTGTAAAAACAAATTACGAATTATTTATTATATATTATATTTTTCGACAAAACTTACAAGCTTTCTTTTACGAAACTTACAAGTGTTACATATTATGCATATATATATATATATATATATATAAAATTTAAGATCCCATAGTTAAAAAATTAACATTCTATTGTTCAAAAAATAAACATTCTAAATTATAATTAAAAAAATAATTAAAAATAATATATTTAATATTAAATTATAATTAGACATATCAACTTTCATTTTATTAATATTTCATTTTAATTAATATTTCATTTTAGAACACTTATTGTACATGTGAAGAGGAAAGCATATTCTTGGTGTCCGGTGTGATGCTGAAGCAACTAAACGGCGTGTGAATTTGAAGCTCAGCCAGTGGCAACCCAAAACCCATACTGGTTGAATGAAACAAGTACACACACATATCTAAACTCATGTGCATTTTGCATGTGCTTCCCATCCCCAGGATCCCACACCTCATCTCTTGCAACATTCTCCAACCTCTCTCTTTAATAGCATTGCTATTCGTTTTAATTTAATTTATACGAAATACACCTCATTGTTTTGATTTTTTAAAACACGAAAATCATATATTAATTAAAATAAATTTTTTAACTGTTTTTGTTATCAAGTCCGTCATTTAAGTTTGTAAATATTTGTACTAATAATTTTAATTTTAAATCAATAAAATTAAAACTTTAAATCTTTTTAATTTTTTAAATAAATTCGTATAATTTTTAAAAGCTTTTGATTATAATAATCTTAAGAACATAAATTTTAAATTAATTTTTAAAAAAATAATTAAACAAAAGAGAATTTGAGTGAGATACAAATTGTGACTTTTGAAATTAAACGCGAAATTCTCTTAATCCAAATCAAGAAGTAACATGAAAATTTTAAAAATCTCTAACAAATGATTGAAATGAGGTTAGGACTAAAAATAGTTGAAGATTATAATGTTTACACACACCAAGGACTAACTTGTTATAAAAGTATTAAAAGATCAATTTGATATTTTTGTGTAATTTAAAGAACTACATGGTGTGTTTTGCCTTTAATTTAATATGTTCTACCTACGTCTCTTTTTATAAACACTCAATATGTTTTCATTTTTATTAAGAAAATTTAATAGTGTCATTATTGTATTTATTTTATGTATTAATGTTCATAAGATAACTTTTGTATTTGAATGTAACAAACTTCACTTTTCATATTTCAAGACAAATTAGTAAGGGTGTACACGGATTAGGTTGTGTCGTTTTTTGTCAACATCTAAAAAATAATAAAATTATATTGCAATATATCATTTAGTACCTAAAGTACATCCACAAATACAATAAACACACATAAATTAATTAAAATAGCAACAAACTCTCAAACATCGTCCAACAACTAAATTTTAACTATATCAATAGTAAAAATATAAATAAAATATATATGTCACGTAATGGGTTGGATTCACGCGCAGGTTCAATAAGTTAAATCCGATACCCGAATCAAACATAATTGAATTAATTGATTAATTCGGATTAGACCTGACTTGAATGAGTTGAGTCAAAATGCGGGTTGAATTAGATTAGATGACCGGATTAGTAGATTTACCCATACCCATAAACACCCCTACAAATTAGTAATATTAATAAATCATATGTATGGAAAAAATAATAAATGAATCTAACAAATTGAATGAGAGTTATATTTAGGAATAATTTTTTTTCCTTAAATGGTGTTTATAATTAAGAACATGGGTAGTACATTATTATAATAATACATATTAAATTGAGGCTTCTCTAAAGTGATAAACTTATTTTAAAGAATAAAGTGAATAATATCAATGTCCATAAACAAATTAATAGTAGATATAAATATGTACATGTATATGATCAACCATAAGTAGTTAAAATCTTAATATTTAATTTAGAGTCGAATGAATTATCAATTTAGCTCATAAACTAACACTCTCTCACCAATTTAGTCCATTTAGTCCATAAACTATTAGATCAACTAAAAGGTCCTTAAATTATTTATCCGTCCATCAAGTTAGTCCATCTGTTAATTGTATCTGTTAAGTGACCGATAATAACCCCAGAACTAAAAAAAATACTTCAAAATAGTCCATAAACTATAATTAAAAAAAAAACAACAATTTAGTCTATCCGATTCTATTTTTTATTTCATTGTTAAACGCTTCATCTCTCCTATTCTCTAATTGTAACTTATTTCTCTCTTAATTATATATGTTAAGTGACCCTAAGTAATTTCAAAATTACGAAAATACTTCAAAATAGTCAATAAACTATCATAAAAAACAACAATTTAATTTTTCAAGATTCTGTTTTCTCTTTTTGTTAAACACCACCACATCTCTCATTTTTTCTAATTTGTAACTCATCTTAGAGACAAAACAATATTTATATCGACTTCTTACACTTATTCTAAATTGTCATATTAGATATACATTAGTTGTTTAATGACTTTAATATTTAGTTTTTATTTAAGTTTGTATCTTTTGATTTATTAGTATTTGTAATTTTTATTTATAATGATTAAATATTGAAAATGAATTTTACATCTTGATCTGAAATAAAATAACACGATAACCAGAAAAATAGCTAAAAATGGGAAGAAAAAAAAACAAATAACCTAGTAAACTGAAAATAATAATAATAGACCAGATAAAAAAACAACAAAAACCAATAAAGAGTAAAACAAAAATTCATTAAACTAGTTTTTATCTAAAAACCAAAATTTTAGTAAATCAGAATAATCAATTCAGTTACATAAATAGAAGAACTCAAAGTTGGTAAGATAATCCATAAATTCATTACATTAAACTACAATTCATCACATAATAGATTAAAAAACTAGAATTCATATAAAGTTCATAAAAAAAAACTAGAATTTCAGGACTTCATTCAATCTTGAGATGTTTGATATCAACAAAAAATTTAAATCTTGAAGAACTAAATTATTTCTTTTTATGGTAGGTTATGGACTATTTTAAAAATTTTCTACAATTTATAGATGATTAACGACTACTTAACGAATACAATTAACGGAGGGGTAGCTTGATGAATGGAAAAATAGTTTAGAAACCTTTTAGTTAATTTCAATAGTTTACAAACTAAATTGGTGAGAGTATTAGTTTAAAGGGTAAAAAGATGGTTTGTTTATATTTAAAGTCAAATCCATAGTAATACTAAGTGTGAATTGTGAGTTCTCGTGTGTGGACCATCTTTAAAACTACATTTGTCCTAACTAATAAACTTGAAAAAAAACATACCTAAATATAAACACAATTTCAATTTATTAAATGCATTTATTATTTTTTTCAAACATACCATTTATTAATATTACTAAATTATCTTGAAATATAAAAAGTCAAATTTAACTCATTCAAATATAGAGTTTATATTAGAAACATTAACAACAACAAAAAACTATTCTGCCAACTTTTCATAATAAAAATCGAAAAAATAATAAGTACTTATATTAAAGGATGGAGGTAGTAAGTGGCTCATCATGAACGAATCCTTAAAATTATCGAAAATTCTAACTTTAGTCGACAATATATTTCAAAAACATATAATAACTTTTGACCCTTCTTATCTTTATAAATAAGACAACAAACTAATTGATTTTGATTTAATATAAAATATATATTTATTAATCTTTATTTTTATAGAACTAATATTATTTAAATCATTATGATATTAGTATTATTTGTGACCTTCCATTAATAAATACATCTAAAAAATAATGTATGTGGTGATTCGATTAATTTATAATCATCCTTTAAAATTGGTCTAGAATTTGCCTAATATTATATTGTTCTTTTAACTTTCCATTTATTCCTCATTTTCCTCTTTACTACGGATGTTTCTATTACTCATTTATTCTATTATTAATGAGTTTACTTCTAAATAAAATTCTGTCCTATAATATTGAAACACCACACCACCAAGTTTTCTCGATTCTGTTTCTAATTGTAACCCTGTCACTTCAAAACTTAGACCTTATTATGAACATGACATTTTTGCCCCTCTCTTTCTAAAACAATATAATTCTCGCCGACTTTTTCAGTCAAAAAGCGAATTTCAATAGCAGAAAATTCAGGAAAAGTACAATAAAAATCTTATTTTTCGTCACAGTTTGCTACTTTCATGCTGGATATTTTTTACAAAAAAAAAAAAATCAATAAAAGTCCAGCCTTATTTATTTATCACTGTAGCAGCTATTTTTCCAATTTATATTTGAAAAAAAAAATAAAATGAGAATGAGGGACATTTAATTTATGCAATTCGTATAAAAGTTAAGTTTGTTGCCTAACCTACCTCCATTATTAATACATTGAGTTATTTAAAATAAAAGAAATTAAATTAAATCAAATGAAGAATAATGTAAAGATATCATGAAGTTGTTAATTTTTAAAAAGTTAATTTTTGTTAACACAATGTTAGTTATTTTTATTTAAATAACATGACTTTATTTTAAAATATTTTTATTTTATTTACTTTTTATTTTATTATTTTAATTTGACTTTACTAAAATGATAAATTAAATAAAATAAATTAATTAATGATTAATATTATAAATCACCTATAATTGACTATGTATTCATAATTTCATTAGAGAAATTATATTTCTATTATCTTATTACTGTCGCACAAATTTTTAGACTTTTAAATTCTTAATTAATTTGATGTATTTTTTTTAATGAAATTCCATATTGTAAACAGACGAGAGAGATATTCAAATCATAAAAAGTCTTGAATGAAATTAGACGAACAACATTATAAATTTGACATAAAGAAAAAAGAAAATTAGAAATTTAAAATAAATTTAATACATATAAGATAATAACAAACTCAATAGGTCCCTATATGTAAAAATTAGAAGTATTTATATAGATATTAATTTTTATACATTTACTGTGTAAATCTTTATACGTGTATCCGATCAAATCATGTCAAATAAGTGTGTTTTTAAAATATTTTATAAATTAATCTAAAAATAGCATGTGATTTGATGAAATGTATATGTAATTTTTTTATACTAGTATATATAAATTAGTAAGAATATAATTGCGGTGAAAATATTGTCGTGTAAAAATATTTTGGAAGAAGATAAATGTAATTTTTTTTTATAAGTATTTGTTTAACTATTAGATACTCTGTATCTCAGAGAGATACACCTTTCTTCACTTTAAATTTCTTTTAAACAAAAAAAAAAGGAAAATAACTTACTTGGTCAACATATAACAACCATTAATAAGTATAACTTTAGAAAATCAAATATGATCTAATTGTAATTGACTAACAATATATATAAATTAAATTTAATCAATATTGTTATTTGTCAAATTTATTATTATTTGTTATCAAATAAATATTATTATGAAAGAACAATAATTCAATAACTATATAAACATTAAATATCAGTAATAAGTCTAAGTGTTAGAATCCAAATCAGATGACTTGGTTCATTTATATCTTTAAATTAGTCAAACTCGACCTTTATTAATTTTAATATTGATTTTAGGTCGTTAAAATTGATCACCCAAAATTCGAACTAAATTATTATATTCTAGTTTTATGTTCTTTATTTCACACGTTGTAATCTTAAAAAATATATCGTATTATATACTTTTAATCATTACATAACTTATATAATTATGTTGATAATATAAAATTTATAGTATTTTCCAAAAAGTTATTTTATTTTAGTTATTTTAAATAGAGTTTGTTTTATAATTTTAAAAATTGTCAATTCAATTGAACTAAACTAAACTATTTTTAATTAATTTGGTTTAGTTCATATTTTACGAGAATAAATTGCATAAATAAAACCAAATAAAATTTACTAATTTTAATTAAATTCTGAAAATATTGTTTATTCGAAATCGAATTCTCAAAATATGTGACATTAATTTAACATTTATGCATAAAAAATACAACAATGAATTTCTCTTGTTAAAAAGGGATATGATCAATTGATACCATAGTGTCAAATCGAAAATATAACACATATAATCATTTTTTATCCTATATATGTATTATAAAATCAACAGTTGTATTGAAAACTATAATCACATACATCTCGTTTATAAAATTTAACATCAGTCTAAAATCATTTAATATGTCAACTAGATATGTTAAAATTAATATGAACTTTTATTAAACGAGTTAATTTTGATATATATATAAAATGATTTTAAATTAATGTCATATTACATACTTCAACTTTTATTAACTCACTTTTGCTTGTAAATAAAATCAGAGATTATATATAATCTATGAATTATAGTTTTCAATCCAATAATAGATTTGTAAAATGGATATAAATAAAGTATTATTAGAATGTGACAAATCCACTTGTGATCTAAAGGGCTCTCGTCCCCCAAGTTAATTTTTGTTTTATAATTAGTAAGAAATTTATTTTTTGTTTAATACACATCTAAATATTTTATTGGCATAACAAAAAATATATGTAGCTTCTACCACTATCTCTCTAGCTTTCTTTTATCTTTATTCTCATTATACCTTTCTATGATATCTTTATACACTCAATGTTTTTTTACATTAGAAGATCAAATGTTTCTACGTAAATATATTATAGAATATTTTCACCCACTTCATATATATATATATTTTTATTTATAAAATATATTTATTTATTCAAATTAAAAGAGTATCAATAAAAAAATAACATATATATAAATTCACTAAAATCGAAAAGTATGAATTTGCGAATAAACTCTAATCACTCCGATTAGACTTATAAATTTATAATATTATATATTATAACTTTTTTAATTTTCAAAGACAATTATATTTTCATGTTTTTTTTAATTAAGAACAGTTTAGACTTATATTTTTATCAAAATATTATACCTAAATCTCAATAAACAATATTTGTAGATCTGCCACTATTATTAAAGGTGTAATTATATTAAAAAATAATAATAAAAATGTTTTTCTTTAAAAAAAGTGAGAGAATCTGAGCACATATTTTTTTCTTTCGAATAATCGATGAAATGGAATATTTACGCCCCTAGTAATAGGGATTCCACATTAATAGCACTAATAATAGGGGACTCCACGTTATTAGGAGAATAAATTAAGAGTACAAAAACACATTGATTGAAACATTGAAGAAGTGAAAGATGGTGTGAGTGAGTGAGTGTCTTGGTAGTAGCAGTACTAGTACTATCTATACTCCTATTTCTATTCCATTACATTCCATTTTATGCCCACACATTTCTCTCTCCTACTTTCTTTTCTCTCTTCACTTCTCACCATTTACTTACAAAACCCTCTCTCTCTCTCTCTCTGTAGAGATGAGAGTTATCTTGTGAATTTTCTTCTATGTTTTCTTCTCTCTTCTTCCAATCGCATTCAATCTTAATTTCCTTCTTCTTCTTCTTCTTCCTTCAGGTTTGATACTTTCCAGATTAGGGTTCATACTGCATAAAACAAACACTTCTTTCTTTTTTATTTTCATTTCCAATTTATGAACTAGTTTAATTAGCACTAGCTTGAAATTGAATTTGTAATTGATTTGTGATCTTTTATATTTTCTTTATTATTATTATTATTATTATTATTATTATTATTATTATTATTATTTTAATTTTAATTTTAGGAACAAGGATTTTCACTGTTTCTTTCGTTTTCTTAGCTCAATTGAATTTTGGAATCGAATTCGAAAGAATTTCATTCCCTGTACGCAAAACGAGGTCGTTTTTTGGATTTTAGTGTGACGTCCTAATTCAGGTATTTATTGTTTCTTTATTCTTGTTTTGAAGCTGGTCTCAAATTTAATTAATGGAAAATTTTGGATCTATTGACATTAATATATAGTTTATTAATTATTATTAATCATTATCATAATAGTCGTTATCTTTATTATTATCATTTGTCAAAATTAGGACACTGACAAATTCCTCTATGCTCGTGTTATTGATACTGTAATGTAATAAATGTGTCCTGTATTTCAATGACCGGATTTAGCGTGTTTGGTTGACCTTCTTGTATTCTGGGGGATGGAAATTGTGTTTTGAATTTTCATGTATAATAAATAGTTATGTGTTAATACTTTCTCTATTTATTTGATTATGTAGTGGGCCAGCATAATTAGTTTGATAGTACTGTAGTGGAATATAATGAAATATAATGCTTTGTTCTGTTTTGAATTTGGGAATTTTAGTTTTCTTGGTCCAGAGGAGAGCATCTTGAATTACCCAAGAGTGTAATATTTCCGAATTCGGAACTTTTTCCATTGAAATTTATGCATACTGTTTTTTCCTTGTTGTTTATCATCTTTGTAAAATGATGGAGCTGGTTGGTTAATATGGTGCTTCCATTTTTATCGTTTCCACTTAAGAAATATGGTAATTCTGTTTTTTGAGGAGTTTACATGCAGTTCATTATTTATTATTGTTCCTTTTCCTTTCCCTATGAAAACATAATATCTGAGTAAACTGAATTTTCTTGGATGTTATAGGAAATTTAGAACTTTTGCTGGTTTTATTTTTGTTTTTCTTTTTTAAAATTTGAAGGATTTCGTTTGTGATTGTGATATGCTCTGGACAGAAACCATATAATATATGATGAGGCGAATGAAAAAGGAGATCGAGGATGGGATGCTCCTCAATGATCATACTGAGCCACAGTTGAATGATGAGGGTTATGAAGGAAGTGTCTGTGGGGTTGTTCTGAAGAAAGGGCCATGGACATCTGCTGAGGATGATATTTTGGTCAATTATGTCAAGAAGAACGGAGAAGGAAACTGGAATGCCGTTCAGAAGCAGACTGGCCTGTTACGTTGCGGAAAAAGTTGTCGACTGCGGTGGGCTAATCACCTTAGGCCAAATTTAAAGAAAGGGGCATTTAATGCAGAAGAGGAGCTGTTGATTGCTGAGCTTCATTCAAAATTGGGAAAACAGATGGGCACGCATGGCAGCGCAAGTAAGGATATTGTGTATTGTTTGTCATTGCTTTATATATTTAGTTATAATAATATCATTTTTTAAGTTTTCATGAAATCTTTGAATTCTGTTCATTTGTCATTTCCTTGTATATTGTAACAAGGAACTTTCATCTAATTACTTCTATTTTTATTTCTCTCTAAAAATATGGAGCAAGCTAGTTAGATTTGTGTATTTAATAAAGAAGAAACTTAATTAAATAATCTTTAAATGGCTTGTGATGCCCTAGTAGGCGATAAGATGAGATAGAGATTCATACTAACCAATGTGGTAGAATACAGTTCACTTGTCTTTTGTTAGATTCCTAATGCATAACATCCAGTGGCGGATCTTGATAAATTTTATTGGGGGACCAACATAAAAACAAAATATTTTCAATTCATTTTATATGTTCCATTTTGGTGTAGTGGTAATTTTAATTTTTAGATGTATTAAAAGTACCCTGTTCGAATCCAACTATTTACAATTTTGTCAATCAAATAACTATATTTATAATAAAAATAACAAAAGTCATTATCATGTAGACATGAGGTTTATGAAAATGTCCATTACATTAAGCTACTCCACAATTTGACATTGTTAACGAGACATTTGTTATATATACCCATATATTATAGATAAATTTTATTATAAGTATACATAATTTTACCGAAGAAGAAAATTTTGGGGTGGCCGTGGCCTCCCCCTGTCATAACTCAGATCTGTCCCTGATAACATCACCCATTTTGTATAAGTATTTAATTCTATAATTCTTTTTCTTTCAACTTTTACGCAAATATAGAACTTTACAACATTCACTTTTCTGTGTTTGCAAATGATTTCTTTTGGCTTGAACATTATGTCTGATAACTCTAGTTGCAGATTAGGTGAGTTGTAAATTTATACTGTAGATAGTAGAATATGTCATGGTAACTGTCATGGTTAAAATTTTGAAGGCTGTGTACGTCACACTCTGTTTAACTTTTATGACACAGTGCTTCTTAGTATTTGGTTGCCTTGATAAGGAAATATCTATTATAATTCTGAAACATATTCAGCTGATAATGGATATGTGTGTAAATTTCTGAATATATGGTGGTTTCAGTGAGATATCATCACACTATCATGTATGCATATATAGAACTCTGAACTTGAAAAATGTCATTCTTTCTTTATTATAAGGAAACTAATGGATTTTGTTATTAATTCTTATTATTTTTTTAATAAATTTGAGGGTATAACTTATTTAGGAAACTGACTGTAATTTATAAGTAAACGTCTTGGTACTTTGAATTAAAACATTTTAGGTATGGTGATCATGCATTCCACACAGGATTTTATAATTGTGGCGACCAGTATCTTCTACAATTTTTTATTTTTAATATTGTGCTTATTTTATTTTTTCATTATTTGGCTTGTAGTTGCCGGGTCGTACAGATAATGAGATAAAGAACTACTGGAATACCCGGGTCAAGAGGTGTCAACGGGCTGGCTTGCCGGTCTATCCTCCCGGAGTGCAGCAAGAGACTCCCCGTGACCAAAGCACTGGTGGAATTAACGGAGACCATAAATTGCATCCCGATTTCTTGCAGAAAAAGAGTTACAATGATATACATGATGCAATATTTGACAGTCTGAAGGATAACCAGGGAATCTTACCTTATGTGCCTGAGCTTTGTGATATTTCTGCTTATGGCAATATGCTAAATGGTTTTGATTCTTATCAGTATTGTAGTTTTCTGCCAGCAACATCTCTCAACCACAAAATTCTTCTAGAGTCAACAATGCCATTTCTTGATTCCAGTGGTAATAACAACAGAAGTGGTTTTTATCCATTTGATCATATTCAGGATAATACTTCTGATAATTTGACACAATCATTTGGCATGCAATCACCCCTTGATCCTGGTCTCTCCTCACACAGCTCGATGTGTTACAGCCATTCACTTAAAAATGGCAATTCCTCCACTTCTAAGCCTTTCGAGGCTGTTAAGCTGGAGCTCCCTTCACTCCAATATTCAGAAATTGACTTAGGTAGCTGGGGTACATCTTCCACACCTCCGTTACTTGAGTCAATTGAAGATTTCATTCAATCTGATACACCGATTAGTACACGGGAGTCAGATTGTTCTTCTCCACAGAATAGTGGCCTGCTGGATGCTTTACTTTATCCGGCGAAGACTCTGGGCAGTTCAAAAAATAATTTTTATGACAAGTGTTCAAATTCATCTATTGCAACTCCTGGTGACAGAGCAGACAGCTCTGCTTTGAATATGTATGAGCCAGAGTGGGAAGAGTATGCTGACCATGTATCTCCATTTGGTGCATCTTCCATATTGAATGAGTGCCCCGCTGTTAGTGCCAACAGAAATTCACTGGATGAACAGCCACCTGTTCAGAACTTTGATGGTAAGTGCCTTTCAATTTGTGGGTGATGGACGGTCATTGAAAATCTTCACACATTCATTCACTTGTTTGCATGTCTTTGGCACAATCTGAAACTTGTTCATTATATTGGAGGTTAAATTCCCGTTCTATTGTGTAGTTTGCTGTTTAATAAAGTGCAAATTTCAAAGTAATTGTCGAAACCTTCTATAGAAAAAAGCTTGATGAAACTCTTTTTTAATTCACAAAGCGTAGAAGTCTTCATGAACATGCTAGACCATAAAAAATATATACCTGACTCATGGCTGATAATTATTTAAAAAGACAGTATATTTTATTTTCTAGGCTAGAGTTGGAGTTTCCCCACAAATTTATCGATCAGTTTTTGGAAATGCATGTCTAAGGTTTCCCCTGAATTCATGTGCAGGCAACATTGTGAAATCAGAATATGCTGACCAGATTTGGACCCCGGACAGTGAAAATCAAATCATGTCTCTGTTGAACAATAGTCGGCCAGATTTCTTGCTTGCATCAGATTGGTATGAGCCAGCTTCTGGGCAACTCACAAATCAATCCATTGCCACTGATGCTACATCACCGTTTCTCGGAGATCATTTAGCCACTGACAATAAACATATGACTGCTGGAACTTCCATATCAAATCACGTATGGGAGTTCGGTTCTTGTGCATGGAACAACATGCCTGCTGTCTGTCATATATCTGATCTTGGTTAAGAAAACATCTGAGATGTGTGATTCGAAACTAATTACTTTCATGTTGGTTTTCTTAACGTCGTTGTCAGGTGTTAATATCTCCTGATGTGAGAAAGATTTTATATAGGTGTGATTTATAATTTCGATTCATTGGTAGAGACTCGTATTGTCTTGTGGCTTTGTCATTTTTTTCTGTTTTTCATGAATGAATTCCTCCATGAATCTTTTGTAAACAAATACTTTTGCAGACTTAGATTAATTTGTGTAGAACAGCATTGCATTTGAAACAGCATGTAGCTGGATGAATTAAGAATGGCTTGTAATATGTTACTAGCATTAGGGCTAAGAAATCTTGATGTCTGACTTTTTTTTTAAAGTTTCATTTATATTGGATAATGTCCAACTAGGGAAAAAGTTTCAATCTTTTAATTGCAATGCTGTTATCGACTCATCTATTTAGCTGAGACCACCTAATAATTCGAATAACGTCAGTCGTTACCAAGCTAACAACGTGACTATGCTAATGCTAGTAGTTGAAGGAAGGGAGAAAAGAGTAATTCTTTTGTTGATCAAATTGTAAAGGGAATTTCTCTCTTTCACAAAGGAAGAATTAGTATCCTAAATTAATTACAAGATATTCCTTTTAGATCAAATAAATCTACTTTTATTGATCTGATTATCTTTTGTTTTTATTTTTTTTTTATTTTTTTTTATATATCAAGATTAGAGGGAGGGAGTGTTAAAAAAGAATTAGTATCCTAAATTAATTACAAGATACGAACAATAAAAGTATGTCTTCTAGAGTCAACAATGCCATTTCTTGATTCCAGTGGTAATAACAACAGAAGTGGTTTTTATCCATTTGATCATATTCAGGATAATACTTCTGATAATTTGACACAATCATTTGGCATGCAATCACCCCTTGATCCTGGTCTCTCCTCACACAGCTCGATGTGTTACAGCCATTCACTTAAAAATGGCAATTCCTCCACTTCTAAGCCTTTCGAGGCTGTTAAGCTGGAGCTCCCTTCACTCCAATATTCAGAAATTGACTTAGGTAGCTGGGGTACATCTTCCACACCTCCGTTACTTGAGTCAATTGAAGATTTCATTCAATCTGATACACCGATTAGTACACGGGAGTCAGATTGTTCTTCTCCACAGAATAGTGGCCTGCTGGATGCTTTACTTTATCCGGCGAAGACTCTGGGCAGTTCAAAAAATAAATTTTATAACAAGTGTTCAAATTCATCTATTGCAACTCCTGGTGACAGAGCAGACAGCTCTGCTTTGAATATGTATGAGCCAGAGTGGGAAGAGTATGCTGACCATGTATCTCCATTTGGTGCATCTTCCATATTGAATGAGTGCCCCACTGTTAGTGCCAACAGAAATTCACTGGATGAACAGCCACCTGTTCAGAACTTTGATGGTAAGTGCCTTTCAATTTGTGGGGTGATGGACGGTCATTGAAAATCTTCACACATTCATTCACTTGTTTGCATGTCTTTGGCACAATCTGAAACTTGTTCATTATATTGGAGGTTAAATTCCCGTTCTATTGTGTAGTTTGCTGTTTAATAAAGTGCAAATTTCAAAGTAATTGTCGAAACCTTCTATAGAAAAAAGCTTGATGAAACTCTTTTTTAATTCACAAAGCGTAGAAGTCTTCATGAACATGCTAGACCATAAAAATATATACCTGACTCATGGCTGATAATTA
Source organism: Cicer echinospermum (assembly GCA_002896215.2). Classification (NCBI taxonomy): domain Eukaryota; kingdom Viridiplantae; phylum Streptophyta; class Magnoliopsida; order Fabales; family Fabaceae; genus Cicer; species Cicer echinospermum. The sequence goes on from PGTU02000008.1 coordinate 45,227,622, forward strand.
TTTAAAAAGACAGTATATTTTATTTTCTAGGCTAGAGTTGGAGTTTCCCCACAAATTTATCGATCAGTTTTTGGAAATGCATGTCTAAGGTTTCCCCTGAATTCATGTGCAGGCAACATTGTGAAATCAGAATATGCTGACCAGATTTGGACCCCGGACAGTGAAAATCAAATCATGTCTCTGTTGAACAATAGTCGGCCAGATTTCTTGCTTGCATCAGATTGGTATGAGCCAGCTTCTGGGCAACTCACAAATCAATCCATTGCCACTGATGCTACATCACCGTTTCTCGGAGATCATTTAGCCACTGACAATAAACATATGACTGCTGGAACTTCCATATCAAATCACGTATGGGAGTTCGGTTCTTGTGCATGGAACAACATGCCTGCTGTCTGTCATATATCTGATCTTGGTTAAGAAAACATCTGAGATGTGTGATTCGAAACTAATTACTTTCATGTTGGTTTTCTTAACGTCGTTGTCAGGTGTTAATATCTCCTGATGTGAGAAAGATTTTATATAGGTGTGATTTATAATTTCGATTCATTGGTAGAGACTCGTATTGTCTTGTGGCTTTGTCATTTTTTTCTGTTTTTCATGAATGAATTCCTCCATGAATCTTTTGTAAACAAATACTTTTGCAGACTTAGATTAATTTGTGTAGAACAGCATTGCATTTGAAACAGCATGTAGCTGGATGAATTAAGAATGGCTTGTAATATGTTACTAGCATTAGGGCTAAGAAATCTTGATGTCTGACTTTTTTTTTAAAGTTTCATTTATATTGGATAATGTCCAACTAGGGAAAAAGTTTCAATCTTTTAATTGCAATGCTGTTATCGACTCATCTATTTAGCTGAGACCACCTAATAATTCGAATAACGTCAGTCGTTACCAAGCTAACAACGTGACTATGCTAATGCTAGTAGTTGAAGGAAGGGAGAAAAGAGTAATTCTTTTGTTGATCAAATTGTAAAGGGAATTTCTCTCTTTCACAAAGGAAGAATTAGTATCCTAAATTAATTACAAGATATTCCTTTTAGATCAAATAAATCTACTTTTATTGATCTGATTATCTTTTTGTTTTTATTTTGTTTTTATTTTTTTTATATTCAAGATTAGAGGGAGGGAGTGTTAAAAAAGAATTAGTATCCTAAATTAATTACAAGATACGAACAATAAAAGTATGTCTTCTAGAGTCAACAATGCCATTTCTTGATTCCAGTGGTAATAACAACAGAAGTGGTTTTATCCATTTGATCATATTCAGGATAATACTTCTGATAATTTGACACAATCATTTGGCATGCAATCACCCCTTGATCCTGGTCTCTCCTCACACAGCTCGATGTGTTACAGCCATTCACTTAAAAATGGCAATTCCTCCACTTCTAAGCCTTTCGAGGCTGTTAAGCTGGAGCTCCCTTCACTCCAATATTCAGAAATTGACTTAGGTAGCTGGGGTACATCTTCCACACCTCCGTTACTTGAGTCAATTGAAGATTTCATTCAATCTGATACACCGATTAGTACACGGGAGTCAGATTGTTCTTCTCCACAGAATAGTGGCCTGCTGGATGCTTTACTTTATCCGGCGAAGACTCTGGGCAGTTCAAAAAATAATTTTTATGACAAGTGTTCAAATTCATCTATTGCAACTCCTGGTGACAGAGCAGACAGCTCTGCTTTGAATATGTATGAGCCAGAGTGGGAAGAGTATGCTGACCATGTATCTCCATTTGGTGCATCTTCCATATTGAATGAGTGCCCCGCTGTTAGTGCCAACAGAAATTCACTGGATGAACAGCCACCTGTTCAGAACTTTGATGGTAAGTGCCTTTCAATTTGTGGGGTGATGGACGGTCATTGAAAATCTTCACACATTCATTCACTTGTTTGCATGTCTTTGGCACAATCTGAAACTTGTTCATTATATTGGAGGTTAAATTCCCGTTCTATTGTGTAGTTTGCTGTTTAATAAAGTGCAAATTTCAAAGTAATTGTCGAAACCTTCTATAGAAAAAAGCTTGATGAAACTCTTTTTTAATTCACAAAGCGTAGAAGTCTTCATGAACATGCTAGACCATAAAAATATATACCTGACTCATGGCTGATAATTATTTAAAAAGACAGTATATTTTATTTTCTAGGCTAGAGTTGGAGTTTCCCCACAAATTTATCGATCAGTTTTTGGAAATGCATGTCTAAGGTTCCCCTGAATTCATGTGCAGGCAACATTGTGAAATCAGAATATGCTGACCAGATTTGGACCCCGGACAGTGAAAATCAAATCATGTCTCTGTTGAACAATAGTCGGCCAGATTTCTTGCTTGCATCAGATTGGTATGAGCCAGCTTCTGGGCAACTCACAAATCAATCCATTGCCACTGATGCTACATCACCGTTTCTCGGAGATCATTTAGCCACTGACAATAAACATATGACTGCTGGAACTTCCATATCAAATCACGTATGGGAGTTCGGTTCTTGTGCATGGAACAACATGCCTGCTGTCTGTCATATATCTGATCTTGGTTAAGAAAACATCTGAGATGTGTGATTCGAAACTAATTACTTTCATGTTGGTTTTCTTAACGTCGTTGTCAGGTGTTAATATCTCCTGATGTGAGAAAGATTTTTATATAGGTGTGATTTATAATTTCGATTCATTGGTAGAGACTCGTATTGTCTTGTGGCTTTGTCATTTTTTTCTGTTTTTCATGAATGAATTCCTCCATGAATCTTTTGTAAACAAATACTTTTGCAGACTTAGATTAATTTGTGTAGAACAGCATTGCATTTGAAACAGCATGTAGCTGGATGAATTAAGAATGGCTTGTAATATGTTACTAGCATTAGGGCTAAGAAATCTTGATGTCTGACTTTTTTTTTAAAGTTTCATTTATATTGGATAATGTCCAACTAGGGAAAAAGTTTCAATCTTTTAATTGCAATGCTGTTATCGACTCATCTATTTAGCTGAGACCACCTAATAATTCGAATAACGTCAGTCGTTACCAAGCTAACAACGTGACTATGCTAATGCTAGTAGTTGAAGGAAGGGAGAAAAGAGTAATTCTTTTGTTGATCAAATTGTAAAGGGAATTTCTCTCTTTCACAAAGGAAGAATTAGTATCCTAAATTAATTACAAGATATTCCTTTTAGATCAAATAAATCTACTTTTATTGATCTGATTATCTTTTGTTTTTTTTTTTTTTTATTTTTTTTTATATTCAAGATTAGAGGGAGGGAGTGTTAAAAAAGAATTAGTATCCTAAATTAATTACAAGATACGAACAATAAAAGTCTGTCTTCTAGAGTCAACAATGCCATTTCTTGATTCCAGTGGTAATAACAACAGAAGTGGTTTTTATCCATTTGATCATATTCAGGATAATACTTCTGATAATTTGACACAATCATTTGGCATGCAATCACCCCTTGATCCTGGTCTCTCCTCACACAGCTCGATGTGTTACAGCCATTCACTTAAAAATGGCAATTCCTCCACTTCTAAGCCTTTCGAGGCTGTTAAGCTGGAGCTCCCTTCACTCCAATATTCAGAAATTGACTTAGGTAGCTGGGGTACATCTTCCACACCTCCGTTACTTGAGTCAATTGAAGATTTCATTCAATCTGATACACCGATTAGTACACGGGAGTCAGATTGTTCTTCTCCACAGAATAGTGGCCTGCTGGATGCTTTACTTTATCCGGCGAAGACTCTGGGCAGTTCAAAAAATAATTTTTATGACAAGTGTTCAAATTCATCTATTGCAACTCCTGGTGACAGAGCAGACAGCTCTGCTTTGAATATGTATGAGCCAGAGGGGAAGAGTATGCTGACCATGTATCTCCATTTGGTGCATCTTCCATATTGAATGAGTGCCCCGCTGTTAGTGCCAACAGAAATTCACTGGATGAACAGCCACCTGTTCAGAACTTTGATGGTAAGTGCCTTTCAATTTGTGGGGTGATGGACGGTCATTGAAAATCTTCACACATTCATTCACTTGTTTGCATGTCTTTGGCACAATCTGAAACTTGTTCATTATATTGGAGGTTAAATTCCCGTTCTATTGTGTAGTTTGCTGTTTAATAAAGTGCAAATTTCAAAGTAATTGTCGAAACCTTCTATAGAAAAAAAGCTTGATGAAACTCTTTTTTAATTCACAAAGCGTAGAAGTCTTCATGAACATGCTAGACCATAAAAATATATACCTGACTCATGGCTGATAATTATTTAAAAAGACAGTATATTTTATTTTCTAGGCTAGAGTTGGAGTTTCCCACAAATTTATCGATCAGTTTTTGGAAATGCATGTCTAAGGTTTCCCCTGAATTCATGTGCAGGCAACATTGTGAAATCAGAATATGCTGACCAGATTTGGACCCCGGACAGTGAAAATCAAATCATGTCTCTGTTGAACAATAGTCGGCCAGATTTCTTGCTTGCATCAGATTGGTATGAGCCAGCTTCTGGGCAACTCACAAATCAATCCATTGCCACTGATGCTACATCACCGTTTCTCGGAGATCATTTAGCCACTGACAATAAACATATGACTGCTGGAACTTCCATATCAAATCACGTATGGGAGTTCGGTTCTTGTGCATGGAACAACATGCCTGCTGTCTGTCATATATCTGATCTTGGTTAAGAAAACATCTGAGATGTGTGATTCGAAACTAATTACTTTCATGTTGGTTTTCTTAACGTCGTTGTCAGGTGTTAATATCTCCTGATGTGAGAAAGATTTTATATAGGTGTGATTTATAATTTCGATTCATTGGTAGAGACTCGTATTGTCTTGTGGCTTTGTCATTTTTTTCTGTTTTTCATGAATGAATTCCTCCATGAATCTTTTGTAAACAAATACTTTTGCAGACTTAGATTAATTTGTGTAGAACAGCATTGCATTTGAAACAGCATGTAGCTGGATGAATTAAGAATGGCTTGTAATATGTTACTAGCATTAGGGCTAAGAAATCTTGATGTCTGACTTTTTTTTTTAAAGTTTCATTTATATTGGATAATGTCCAACTAGGGAAAAAGTTTCAATCTTTTAATTGCAATGCTGTTATCGACTCATCTATTTAGCTGAGACCACCTAATAATTCGAATAACGTCAGTCGTTACCAAGCTAACAACGTGACTATGCTAATGCTAGTAGTTGAAGGAAGGGAGAAAAGAGTAATTCTTTTGTTGATCAAATTGTAAAGGGAATTTCTCTCTTTCACAAAGGAAGAATTAGTATCCTAAATTAATTACAAGATATTCCTTTTAGATCAAATAAATCTACTTTTATTGATCTGATTATCTTTTGTTTTTATTTTTTTTTTTATTTTTTTTTATATTCAAGATTAGAGGGAGGGAGTGTTAAAAAAGAATTAGTATCCTAAATTAATTACAAGATACGAACAATAAAAGTCTGTCTTCTAGAGTCAACAATGCCATTTCTTGATTCCAGTGGTAATAACAACAGAAGTGGTTTTTATCCATTTGATCATATTCAGGATAATACTTCTGATAATTTGACACAATCATTTGGCATGCAATCACCCCTTGATCCTGGTCTCTCCTCACACAGCTCGATGTGTTACAGCCATTCACTTAAAAATGGCAATTCCTCCACTTCTAAGCCTTTCGAGGCTGTTAAGCTGGAGCTCCCTTCACTCCAATATTCAGAAATTGACTTAGGTAGCTGGGGTACATCTTCCACACCTCCGTTACTTGAGTCAATTGAAGATTTCATTCAATCTGATACACCGATTAGTACACGGGAGTCAGATTGTTCTTCTCCACAGAATAGTGGCCTGCTGGATGCTTTACTTTATCCGGCGAAGACTCTGGGCAGTTCAAAAAATAATTTTTATGACAAGTGTTCAAATTCATCTATTGCAACTCCTGGTGACAGAGCAGACAGCTCTGCTTTGAATATGTATGAGCCAGAGTGGGAAGAGTATGCTGACCATGTATCTCCATTTGGTGCATCTTCCATATTGAATGAGTGCCCCGCTGTTAGTGCCAACAGAAATTCACTGGATGAACAGCCACCTGTTCAGAACTTTGATGGTAAGTGCCTTTCAATTTGTGGGGTGATGGACGGTCATTGAAAATCTTCACACATTCATTCACTTGTTTGCATGTCTTTGGCACAATCTGAAACTTGTTCATTATATTGGAGGTTAAATTCCCGTTCTATTGTGTAGTTTGCTGTTTAATAAAGTGCAAATTTCAAAGTAATTGTCGAAACCTTCTATAGAAAAAAGCTTGATGAAACTCTTTTTTAATTCACAAAGCGTAGAAGTCTTCATGAACATGCTAGACCATAAAAATATATACCTGACTCATGGCTGATAATTATTTAAAAAGACAGTATATTTTATTTTCTAGGCTAGAGTTGGAGTTTCCCCACAAATTTATCGATCAGTTTTTGGAAATGCATGTCTAAGGTTTCCCCTGAATTCATGTGCAGGCAACATTGTGAAATCAGAATATGCTGACCAGATTTGGACCCCGGACAGTGAAAATCAAATCATGTCTCTGTTGAACAATAGTCGGCCAGATTTCTTGCTTGCATCAGATTGGTATGAGCCAGCTTCTGGGCAACTCACAAATCAATCCATTGCCACTGATGCTACATCACCGTTTCTCGGAGATCATTTAGCCACTGACAATAAACATATGACTGCTGGAACTTCCATATCAAATCACGTATGGGAGTTCGGTTCTTGTGCATGGAACAACATGCCTGCTGTCTGTCATATATCTGATCTTGGTTAAGAAAACATCTGAGATGTGTGATTCGAAACTAATTACTTTCATGTTTGGTTTTCTTAACGTCGTTGTCAGGTGTTAATATCTCCTGATGTGAGAAAGATTTTATATAGGTGTGATTTATAATTTCGATTCATTGGTAGAGACTCGTATTGTCTTGTGGCTTTGTCATTTTTTTCTGTTTTTCATGAATGAATTCCTCCATGAATCTTTTGTAAACAAATACTTTTGCAGACTTAGATTAATTTGTGTAGAACAGCATTGCATTTGAAACAGCATGTAGCTGGATGAATTAAGAATGGCTTGTAATATGTTACTAGCATTAGGGCTAAGAAATCTTGATGTCTGACTTTTTTTTTAAAGTTTCATTTATATTGGATAATGTCCAACTAGGGAAAAAGTTTCAATCTTTTAATTGCAATGCTGTTATCGACTCATCTATTTAGCTGAGACCACCTAATAATTCGAATAACGTCAGTCGTTACCAAGCTAACAACGTGACTATGCTAATGCTAGTAGTTGAAGGAAGGGAGAAAAGAGTAATTCTTTTGTTGATCAAATTGTAAAGGGAATTTCTCTCTTTCACAAAGGAAGAATTAGTATCCTAAATTAATTACAAGATATTCCTTTTAGATCAAATAAATCTACTTTTATTGATCTGATTATCTTTTGTTTTTATTTTTTTTTATATTTTTTTTATATTCAAGATTAGAGGGAGGGAGTGTTAAAAAAGAATTAGTATCCTAAATTAATTACAAGATACGAACAATAAAAGTCTGTCTTCTAGAGTCAACAATGCCATTTCTTGATTCCAGTGGTAATAACAACAGAAGTGGTTTTTATCCATTTGATCATATTCAGGATAATACTTCTGATAATTTGACACAATCATTTGGCATGCAATCACCCCTTGATCCTGGTCTCTCCTCACACAGCTCGATGTGTTACAGCCATTCACTTAAAAATGGCAATTCCTCCACTTCTAAGCCTTTCGAGGCTGTTAAGCTGGAGCTCCCTTCACTCCAATATTCAGAAATTGACTTAGGTAGCTGGGGTACATCTTCCACACCTCCGTTACTTGAGTCAATTGAAGATTTCATTCAATCTGATACACCGATTAGTACACGGGAGTCAGATTGTTCTTCTCCACAGAATAGTGGCCTGCTGGATGCTTTACTTTATCCGGCGAAGACTCTGGGCAGTTCAAAAAATAATTTTTATGACAAGTGTTCAAATTCATCTATTGCAACTCCTGGTGACAGAGCAGACAGCTCTGCTTTGAATATGTATGAGCCAGAGTGGGAAGAGTATGCTGACCATGTATCTCCATTTGGTGCATCTTCCATATTGAATGAGTGCCCCGCTGTTAGTGCCAACAGAAATTCACTGGATGAACAGCCACCTGTTCAGAACTTTGATGGTAAGTGCCTTTCAATTTGTGGGGTGATGGACGGTCATTGAAAATCTTCACACATTCATTCACTTGTTTGCATGTCTTTGGCACAATCTGAAACTTGTTCATTATATTGGAGGTTAAATTCCCGTTCTATTGTGTAGTTTGCTGTTTAATAAAGTGCAAATTTCAAAGTAATTGTCGAAACCTTCTATAGAAAAAAGCTTGATGAAACTCTTTTTTAATTCACAAAGCGTAGAAGTCTTCATGAACATGCTAGACCATAAAAATATATACCTGACTCATGGCTGATAATTATTTAAAAAGACAGTATATTTTATTTTCTAGGCTAGAGTTGGAGTTTCCCCACAAATTTATCGATCAGTTTTTGGAAATGCATGTCTAAGGTTTCCCCTGAATTCATGTGCAGGCAACATTGTGAAATCAGAATATGCTGACCAGATTTGGACCCCGGACAGTGAAAATCAAATCATGTCTCTGTTGAACAATAGTCGGCCAGATTTCTTGCTTGCATCAGATTGGTATGAGCCAGCTTCTGGGCAACTCACAAATCAATCCATTGCCACTGATGCTACATCACCGTTTCTCGGAGATCATTTAGCCACTGACAATAAACATATGACTGCTGGAACTTCCATATCAAATCACGTATGGGAGTTCGGTTCTTGTGCATGGAACAACATGCCTGCTGTCTGTCATATATCTGATCTTGGTTAAGAAAACATCTGAGATGTGTGATTCGAAACTAATTACTTTCATGTTGGTTTTCTTAACGTCGTTGTCAGGTGTTAATATCTCCTGATGTGAGAAAGATTTTATATAGGTGTGATTTATAATTTCGATTCATTGGTAGAGACTCGTATTGTCTTGTGGCTTTGTCATTTTTTTTCTGTTTTTCATGAATGAATTCCTCCATGAATCTTTTGTAAACAAATACTTTTGCAGACTTAGATTAATTTGTGTAGAACAGCATTGCATTTGAAACAGCATGTAGCTGGATGAATTAAGAATGGCTTGTAATATGTTACTAGCATTAGGGCTAAGAAATCTTGATGTCTGACTTTTTTTTTAAAGTTTCATTTATATTGGATAATGTCCAACTAGGGAAAAAGTTTCAATCTTTTAATTGCAATGCTGTTATCGACTCATCTATTTAGCTGAGACCACCTAATAATTCGAATAACGTCAGTCGTTACCAAGCTAACAACGTGACTATGCTAATGCTAGTAGTTGAAGGAAGGGAGAAAAGAGTAATTCTTTTGTTGATCAAATTGTAAAGGGAATTTCTCTCTTTCACAAAGGAAGAATTAGTATCCTAAATTAATTACAAGATATTCCTTTTAGATCAAATAAATCTACTTTTATTGATCTGATTATCTTTTGTTTTTATTTTTTTTTTATTTTTTTTTATATTCAAGATTAGAGGGAGGGAGTGTTAAAAAAGAATTAGTATCCTAAATTAATTACAAGATACGAACAATAAAAGTCTGTCTTCTAGAGTCAACAATGCCATTTCTTGATTCCAGTGGTAATAACAACAGAAGTGGTTTTTATCCATTTGATCATATTCAGGATAATACTTCTGATAATTTGACACAATCATTTGGCATGCAATCACCCCTTGATCCTGGTCTCTCCTCACACAGCTCGATGTGTTACAGCCATTCACTTAAAAATGGCAATTCCTCCACTTCTAAGCCTTTCGAGGCTGTTAAGCTGGAGCTCCCTTCACTCCAATATTCAGAAATTGACTTAGGTAGCTGGGGTACATCTTCCACACCTCCGTTACTTGAGTCAATTGAAGATTTCATTCAATCTGATACACCGATTAGTACACGGGAGTCAGATTGTTCTTCTCCACAGAATAGTGGCCTGCTGGATGCTTTACTTTATCCGGCGAAGACTCTGGGCAGTTCAAAAAATAATTTTTATGACAAGTGTTCAAATTCATCTATTGCAACTCCTGGTGACAGAGCAGACAGCTCTGCTTTGAATATGTATGAGCCAGAGTGGGAAGAGTATGCTGACCATGTATCTCCATTTGGTGCATCTTCCATATTGAATGAGTGCCCCGCTGTTAGTGCCAACAGAAATTCACTGGATGAACAGCCACCTGTTCAGAACTTTGATGGTAAGTGCCTTTCAATTTGTGGGGTGATGGACGGTCATTGAAAATCTTCACACATTCATTCACTTGTTTGCATGTCTTTGGCACAATCTGAAACTTGTTCATTATATTGGAGGTTAAATTCCCGTTCTATTGTGTAGTTTGCTGTTTAATAAAGTGCAAATTTCAAAGTAATTGTCGAAACCTTCTATAGAAAAAAGCTTGATGAAACTCTTTTTTAATTCACAAAGCGTAGAAGTCTTCATGAACATGCTAGACCATAAAAATATATACCTGACTCATGGCTGATAATTATTTAAAAAGACAGTATATTTTATTTTCTAGGCTAGAGTTGGAGTTTCCCCACAAATTTATCGATCAGTTTTTGGAAATGCATGTCTAAGGTTTCCCCTGAATTCATGTGCAGGCAACATTGTGAAATCAGAATATGCTGACCAGATTTGGACCCCGGACAGTGAAAATCAAATCATGTCTCTGTTGAACAATAGTCGGCCAGATTTCTTGCTTGCATCAGATTGGTATGAGCCAGCTTCTGGGCAACTCACAAATCAATCCATTGCCACTGATGCTACATCACCGTTTCTCGGAGATCATTTAGCCACTGACAATAAACATATGACTGCTGGAACTTCCATATCAAATCACGTATGGGAGTTCGGTTCTTGTGCATGGAACAACATGCCTGCTGTCTGTCATATATCTGATCTTGGTTAAGAAAACATCTGAGATGTGTGATTCGAAACTAATTACTTTCATGTTGGTTTTCTTAACGTCGTTGTCAGGTGTTAATATCTCCTGATGTGAGAAAGATTTTATATAGGTGTGATTTATAATTTCGATTCATTGGTAGAGACTCGTATTGTCTTGTGGCTTTGTCATTTTTTTCTGTTTTTTCATGAATGAATTCCTCCATGAATCTTTTGTAAACAAATACTTTTGCAGACTTAGATTAATTTGTGTAGAACAGCATTGCATTTGAAACAGCATGTAGCTGGATGAATTAAGAATGGCTTGTAATATGTTACTAGCATTAGGGCTAAGAAATCTTGATGTCTGACTTTTTTTTTTAAAGTTTCATTTATATTGGATAATGTCCAACTAGGGAAAAAGTTTCAATCTTTTAATTGCAATGCTGTTATCGACTCATCTATTTAGCTGAGACCACCTAATAATTCGAATAACGTCAGTCGTTACCAAGCTAACAACGTGACTATGCTAATGCTAGTAGTTGAAGGAAGGGAGAAAAGAGTAATTCTTTTGTTGATCAAATTGTAAAGGGAATTTCTCTCTTTCACAAAGGAAGAATTAGTATCCTAAATTAATTACAAGATATTCCTTTTAGATCAAATAAATCTACTTTTATTGATCTGATTATCTTTTGTTTTTATTTTTTTTTTATTTTTTTTTTATATTCAAGATTAGAGGGAGGGAGTGTTAAAAAAGAATTAGTATCCTAAATTAATTACAAGATACGAACAATAAAAGTCTGTCTTCTAGAGTCAACAATGCCATTTCTTGATTCCAGTGGTAATAACAACAGAAGTGGTTTTTATCCATTTGATCATATTCAGGATAATACTTCTGATAATTTGACACAATCATTTGGCATGCAATCACCCCTTGATCCTGGTCTCTCCTCACACAGCTCGATGTGTTACAGCCATTCACTTAAAAATGGCAATTCCTCCACTTCTAAGCCTTTCGAGGCTGTTAAGCTGGAGCTCCCTTCACTCCAATATTCAGAAATTGACTTAGGTAGCTGGGGTACATCTTCCACACCTCCGTTACTTGAGTCAATTGAAGATTTCATTCAATCTGATACACCGATTAGTACACGGGAGTCAGATTGTTCTTCTCCACAGAATAGTGGCCTGCTGGATGCTTTACTTTATCCGGCGAAGACTCTGGGCAGTTCAAAAAATAATTTTTATGACAAGTGTTCAAATTCATCTATTGCAACTCCTGGTGACAGAGCAGACAGCTCTGCTTTGAATATGTATGAGCCAGAGGTGGGAAGAGTATGCTGACCATGTATCTCCATTTGGTGCATCTTCCATATTGAATGAGTGCCCCGCTGTTAGTGCCAACAGAAATTCACTGGATGAACAGCCACCTGTTCAGAACTTTGATGGTAAGTGCCTTTCAATTTGTGGGGTGATGGACGGTCATTGAAAATCTTCACACATTCATTCACTTGTTTGCATGTCTTTGGCACAATCTGAAACTTGTTCATTATATTGGAGGTTAAATTCCCGTTCTATTGTGTAGTTTGCTGTTTAATAAAGTGCAAATTTCAAAGTAATTGTCGAAACCTTCTATAGAAAAAAGCTTGATGAAACTCTTTTTTAATTCACAAAGCGTAGAAGTCTTCATGAACATGCTAGACCATAAAAATATATACCTGACTCATGGCTGATAATTATTTAAAAAGACAGTATATTTTATTTTCTAGGCTAGAGTTGGAGTTTCCCACAAATTTATCGATCAGTTTTTGGAAATGCATGTCTAAGGTTTCCCCTGAATTCATGTGCAGGCAACATTGTGAAATCAGAATATGCTGACCAGATTTGGACCCCGGACAGTGAAAATCAAATCATGTCTCTGTTGAACAATAGTCGGCCAGATTTCTTGCTTGCATCAGATTGGTATGAGCCAGCTTCTGGGCAACTCACAAATCAATCCATTGCCACTGATGCTACATCACCGTTTCTCTCGAGATCATTTAGCCACTGACAATAAACATATGACTGCTGGAACTTCCATATCAAATCACGTATGGGAGTTCGGTTCTTGTGCATGGAACAACATGCCTGCTGTCTGTCATATATCTGATCTTGGTTAAGAAAACATCTGAGATGTGTGATTCGAAACTAATTACTTTCATGTTGGTTTTCTTAACGTCGTTGTCAGGTGTTAATATCTCCTGATGTGAGAAAGATTTTATATAGGTGTGATTTATAATTTCGATTCATTGGTAGAGACTCGTATTGTCTTGTGGCTTTGTCATTTTTTTTCTGTTTTTCATGAATGAATTCCTCCATGAATCTTTTGTAAACAAATACTTTTGCAGACTTAGATTAATTTGTGTAGAACAGCATTGCATTTGAAACAGCATGTAGCTGGATGAATTAAGAATGGCTTGTAATATGTTACTAGCATTAGGGCTAAGAAATCTTGATGTCTGACTTTTTTTTTAAAGTTTCATTTATATTGGATAATGTCCAACTAGGGAAAAAGTTTCAATCTTTTAATTGCAATGCTGTTATCGACTCATCTATTTAGCTGAGACCACCTAATAATTCGAATAACGTCAGTCGTTACCAAGCTAACAACGTGACTATGCTAATGCTAGTAGTTGAAGGAAGGGAGAAAAGAGTAATTCTTTTGTTGATCAAATTGTAAAGGGAATTTCTCTCTTTCACAAAGGAAGAATTAGTATCCTAAATTAATTACAAGATATTCCTTTTAGATCAAATAAATCTACTTTTATTGATCTGATTATCTTTTGTTTTTTTTTTTTTTTTTTTTTTTTTTATATTCAAGATTAGAGGGAGGGAGTGTTAAAAAAGAATTAGTATCCTAAATTAATTACAAGATACGAACAATAAAAGTCTGTCTTCTAGAGTCAACAATGCCATTTCTTGATTCCAGTGGTAATAACAACAGAAGTGGTTTTTATCCATTTGATCATATTCAGGATAATACTTCTGATAATTTGACACAATCATTTGGCATGCAATCACCCTTGATCCTGGTCTCTCCTCACACAGCTCGATGTGTTACAGCCATTCACTTAAAAATGGCAATTCCTCCACTTCTAAGCCTTTCGAGGCTGTTAAGCTGGAGCTCCCTTCACTCCAATATTCAGAAATTGACTTAGGTAGCTGGGGTACATCTTCCACACCTCCGTTACTTGAGTCAATTGAAGATTTCATTCAATCTGATACACCGATTAGTACACGGGAGTCAGATTGTTCTTCTCCACAGAATAGTGGCCTGCTGGATGCTTTACTTTATCCGGCGAAGACTCTGGGCAGTTCAAAAAATAATTTTTATGACAAGTGTTCAAATTCATCTATTGCAACTCCTGGTGACAGAGCAGACAGCTCTGCTTTGAATATGTATGAGCCAGAGTGGGAAGAGTATGCTGACCATGTATCTCCATTTGGTGCATCTTCCATATTGAATGAGTGCCCCGCTGTTAGTGCCAACAGAAATTCACTGGATGAACAGCCACCTGTTCAGAACTTTGATGGTAAGTGCCTTTCAATTTGTGGGGTGATGGACGGTCATTGAAAATCTTCACACATTCATTCACTTGTTTGCATGTCTTTGGCACAATCTGAAACTTGTTCATTATATTGGAGGTTAAATTCCCGTTCTATTGTGTAGTTTGCTGTTTAATAAAGTGCAAATTTCAAAGTAATTGTCGAAACCTTCTATAGAAAAAAGCTTGATGAAACTCTTTTTTAATTCACAAAGCGTAGAAGTCTTCATGAACATGCTAGACCATAAAAATATATACCTGACTCATGGCTGATAATTATTTAAAAAGACAGTATATTTTATTTTCTAGGCTAGAGTTGGAGTTTCCCCACAAATTTATCGATCAGTTTTTGGAAATGCATGTCTAAGGTTTCCCCTGAATTCATGTGCAGGCAACATTGTGAAATCAGAATATGCTGACCAGATTTGGACCCCGGACAGTGAAAATCAAATCATGTCTCTGTTGAACAATAGTCGGCCAGATTTCTTGCTTGCATCAGATTGGTATGAGCCAGCTTCTGGGCAACTCACAAATCAATCCATTGCCACTGATGCTACATCACCGTTTCTCGGAGATCATTTAGCCACTGACAATAAACATATGACTGCTGGAACTTCCATATCAAATCACGTATGGGAGTTCGGTTCTTGTGCATGGAACAACATGCCTGCTGTCTGTCATATATCTGATCTTGGTTAAGAAAACATCTGAGATGTGTGATTCGAAACTAATTACTTTCATGTTGGTTTTCTTAACGTCGTTGTCAGGTGTTAATATCTCCTGATGTGAGAAAGATTTTATATAGGTGTGATTTATAATTTCGATTCATTGGTAGAGACTCGTATTGTCTTGTGGCTTTGTCATTTTTTTTCTGTTTTTTCATGAATGAATTCCTCCATGAATCTTTTGTAAACAAATACTTTTGCAGACTTAGATTAATTTGTGTAGAACAGCATTGCATTTGAAACAGCATGTAGCTGGATGAATTAAGAATGGCTTGTAATATGTTACTAGCATTAGGGCTAAGAAATCTTGATGTCTGACTTTTTTTTTTAAAGTTTCATTTATATTGGATAATGTCCAACTAGGGAAAAAGTTTCAATCTTTTAATTGCAATGCTGTTATCGACTCATCTATTTAGCTGAGACCACCTAATAATTCGAATAACGTCAGTCGTTACCCAAGCTAACAACGTGACTATGCTAATGCTAGTAGTTGAAGGAAGGGAGAAAAGAGTAATTCTTTTGTTGATCAAATTGTAAAGGGAATTTCTCTCTTTCACAAAGGAAGAATTAGTATCCTAAATTAATTACAAGATATTCCTTTTAGATCAAATAAATCTACTTTTATTGATCTGATTATCTTTTGTTTTTTTTTTTTTTTTTATTTTTTTTTTATATTCAAGATTAGAGGGAGGGAGTGTTAAAAAAGAATTAGTATCCTAAATTAATTACAAGATACGAACAATAAAAGTCTGTCTTCTAGAGTCAACAATGCCATTTCTTGATTCCAGTGGTAATAACAACAGAAGTGGTTTTTATCCATTTGATCATATTCAGGATAATACTTCTGATAATTTGACACAATCATTTGGCATGCAATCACCCCTTGATCCTGGTCTCTCCTCACACAGCTCGATGTGTTACAGCCATTCACTTAAAAATGGCAATTCCTCCACTTCTAAGCCTTTCGAGGCTGTTAAGCTGGAGCTCCCTTCACTCCAATATTCAGAAATTGACTTAGGTAGCTGGGGTACATCTTCCACACCTCCGTTACTTGAGTCAATTGAAGATTTCATTCAATCTGATACACCGATTAGTACACGGGAGTCAGATTGTTCTTCTCCACAGAATAGTGGCCTGCTGGATGCTTTACTTTATCCGGCGAAGACTCTGGGCAGTTCAAAAAATAATTTTTATGACAAGTGTTCAAATTCATCTATTGCAACTCCTGGTGACAGAGCAGACAGCTCTGCTTTGAATATGTATGAGCCAGAGTGGGAAGAGTATGCTGACCATGTATCTCCATTTGGTGCATCTTCCATATTGAATGAGTGCCCCGCTGTTAGTGCCAACAGAAATTCACTGGATGAACAGCCACCTGTTCAGAACTTTGATGGTAAGTGCCTTTCAATTTGTGGGGTGATGGACGGTCATTGAAAATCTTCACACATTCATTCACTTGTTTGCATGTCTTTGGCACAATCTGAAACTTGTTCATTATATTGGAGGTTAAATTCCCGTTCTATTGTGTAGTTTGCTGTTTAATAAAGTGCAAATTTCAAAGTAATTGTCGAAACCTTCTATAGAAAAAAGCTTGATGAAACTCTTTTTTAATTCACAAAGCGTAGAAGTCTTCATGAACATGCTAGACCATAAAAAATATATACCTGACTCATGGCTGATAATTATTTAAAAAGACAGTATATTTTATTTTCTAGGCTAGAGTTGGAGTTTCCCCACAAATTTATCGATCAGTTTTTGGAAATGCATGTCTAAGGTTTCCCCTGAATTCATGTGCAGGCAACATTGTGAAATCAGAATATGCTGACCAGATTTGGACCCCGGACAGTGAAAATCAAATCATGTCTCTGTTGAACAATAGTCGGCCAGATTTCTTGCTTGCATCAGATTGGTATGAGCCAGCTTCTGGGCAACTCACAAATCAATCCATTGCCACTGATGCTACATCACCGTTTCTCGGAGATCATTTAGCCACTGACAATAAACATATGACTGCTGGAACTTCCATATCAAATCACGTATGGGAGTTCGGTTCTTGTGCATGGAACAACATGCCTGCTGTCTGTCATATATCTGATCTTGGTTAAGAAAACATCTGAGATGTGTGATTCGAAACTAATTACTTTCATGTTGGTTTTCTTAACGTCGTTGTCAGGTGTTAATATCTCCTGATGTGAGAAAGATTTTATATAGGTGTGATTTATAATTTCGATTCATTGGTAGAGACTCGTATTGTCTTGTGGCTTTGTCATTTTTTTCTGTTTTTCATGAATGAATTCCTCCATGAATCTTTTGTAAACAAATACTTTTGCAGACTTAGATTAATTTGTGTAGAACAGCATTGCATTTGAAACAGCATGTAGCTGGATGAATTAAGAATGGCTTGTAATATGTTACTAGCATTAGGGCTAAGAAATCTTGATGTCTGACTTTTTTTTTTAAAGTTTCATTTATATTGGATAATGTCCAACTAGGGAAAAAGTTTCAATCTTTTAATTGCAATGCTGTTATCGACTCATCTATTTAGCTGAGACCACCTAATAATTCGAATAACGTCAGTCGTTACCAAGCTAACAACGTGACTATGCTAATGCTAGTAGTTGAAGGAAGGGAGAAAAGAGTAATTCTTTTGTTGATCAAATTGTAAAGGGAATTTCTCTCTTTCACAAAGGAAGAATTAGTATCCTAAATTAATTACAAGATATTCCTTTTAGATCAAATAAATCTACTTTTATTGATCTGATTATCTTTTGTTTTTATTTTTTTTTATTTTTTTTTTTATATTCAAGATTAGAGGGAGGGAGTGTTAAAAAAGAATTAGTATCCTAAATTAATTACAAGATACGAACAATAAAAGTCTGTCTTCTAGAGTCAACAATGCCATTTCTTGATTCCAGTGGTATATAACAACAGAAGTGGTTTTTATCCATTTGATCATATTCAGGATAATACTTCTGATAATTTGACACAATCATTTGGCATGCAATCACCCCTTGATCCTGGTCTCTCCTCACACAGCTCGATGTGTTACAGCCATTCACTTAAAAATGGCAATTCCTCCACTTCTAAGCCTTTCGAGGCTGTTAAGCTGGAGCTCCCTTCACTCCAATATTCAGAAATTGACTTAGGTAGCTGGGGTACATCTTCCACACCTCCGTTACTTGAGTCAATTGAAGATTTCATTCAATCTGATACACCGATTAGTACACGGGAGTCAGATTGTTCTTCTCCACAGAATAGTGGCCTGCTGGATGCTTTACTTTATCCGGCGAAGACTCTGGGCAGTTCAAAAAATAATTTTTATGACAAGTGTTCAAATTCATCTATTGCAACTCCTGGTGACAGAGCAGACAGCTCTGCTTTGAATATGTATGAGCCAGAGTGGGAAGAGTATGCTGACCATGTATCTCCATTTGGTGCATCTTCCATATTGAATGAGTGCCCCGCTGTTAGTGCCAACAGAAATTCACTGGATGAACAGCCACCTGTTCAGAACTTTGATGGTAAGTGCCTTTCAATTTGTGGGGTGATGGACGGTCATTGAAAATCTTCACACATTCATTCACTTGTTTGCATGTCTTTGGCACAATCTGAAACTTGTTCATTATATTGGAGGTTAAATTCCCGTTCTATTGTGTAGTTTGCTGTTTAATAAAGTGCAAATTTCAAAGTAATTGTCGAAACCTTCTATAGAAAAAAGCTTGATGAAACTCTTTTTTAATTCACAAAGCGTAGAAGTCTTCATGAACATGCTAGACCATAAAAATATATACCTGACTCATGGCTGATAATTATTTAAAAAGACAGTATATTTTATTTTCTAGGCTAGAGTTGGAGTTTCCCCACAAATTTATCGATCAGTTTTTGGAAATGCATGTCTAAGGTTTCCCTGAATTCATGTGCAGGCAACATTGTGAAATCAGAATATGCTGACCAGATTTGGACCCCGGACAGTGAAAATCAAATCATGTCTCTGTTGAACAATAGTCGGCCAGATTTCTTGCTTGCATCAGATTGGTATGAGCCAGCTTCTGGGCAACTCACAAATCAATCCATTGCCACTGATGCTACATCACCGTTTCTCGGAGATCATTTAGCCACTGACAATAAACATATGACTGCTGGAACTTCCATATCAAATCACGTATGGGAGTTCGGTTCTTGTGCATGGAACAACATGCCTGCTGTCTGTCATATATCTGATCTTGGTTAAGAAAACATCTGAGATGTGTGATTCGAAACTAATTACTTTCATGTTGGTTTTCTTAACGTCGTTGTCAGGTGTTAATATCTCCTGATGTGAGAAAGATTTTATATAGGTGTGATTTATAATTTCGATTCATTGGTAGAGACTCGTATTGTCTTGTGGCTTTGTCATTTTTTTCTGTTTTTCATGAATGAATTCCTCCATGAATCTTTTGTAAACAAATACTTTTGCAGACTTAGATTAATTTGTGTAGAACAGCATTGCATTTGAAACAGCATGTAGCTGGATGAATTAAGAATGGCTTGTAATATGTTACTAGCATTAGGGCTAAGAAATCTTGATGTCTGACTTTTTTTTTAAAGTTTCATTTATATTGGATAATGTCCAACTAGGGAAAAAGTTTCAATCTTTTAATTGCAATGCTGTTATCGACTCATCTATTTAGCTGAGACCACCTAATAATTCGAATAACGTCAGTCGTTACCAAGCTAACAACGTGACTATGCTAATGCTAGTAGTTGAAGGAAGGGAGAAAAGAGTAATTCTTTTGTTGATCAAATTGTAAAGGGAATTTCTCTCTTTCACAAAGGAAGAATTAGTATCCTAAATTAATTACAAGATATTCCTTTTAGATCAAATAAATCTACTTTTATTGATCTGATTATCTTTTGTTTTTATTTTTTTTTTATTTTTTTTTATATTCAAGATTAGAGGGAGGGAGTGTTAAAAAAGAATTAGTATCCTAAATTAATTACAAGATACGAACAATAAAAGTCTGTCTTCTAGAGTCAACAATGCCATTTCTTGATTCCAGTGGTAATAACAACAGAAGTGGTTTTTATCCATTTGATCATATTCAGGATAATACTTCTGATAATTTGACACAATCATTTGGCATGCAATCACCCCTTGATCCTGGTCTCTCCTCACACAGCTCGATGTGTTACAGCCATTCACTTAAAAATGGCAATTCCTCCACTTCTAAGCCTTTCGAGGCTGTTAAGCTGGAGCTCCCTTCACTCCAATATTCAGAAATTGACTTAGGTAGCTGGGGTACATCTTCCACACCTCCGTTACTTGAGTCAATTGAAGATTTCATTCAATCTGATACACCGATTAGTACACGGGAGTCAGATTGTTCTTCTCCACAGAATAGTGGCCTGCTGGATGCTTTACTTTATCCGGCGAAGACTCTGGGCAGTTCAAAAAATAATTTTTATGACAAGTGTTCAAATTCATCTATTGCAACTCCTGGTGACAGAGCAGACAGCTCTGCTTTGAATATGTATGAGCCAGAGTGGGAAGAGTATGCTGACCATGTATCTCCATTTGGTGCATCTTCCATATTGAATGAGTGCCCCGCTGTTAGTGCCAACAGAAATTCACTGGATGAACAGCCACCTGTTCAGAACTTTGATGGTAAGTGCCTTTCAATTTGTGGGGTGATGGACGGTCATTGAAAATCTTCACACATTCATTCACTTGTTTGCATGTCTTTGGCACAATCTGAAACTTGTTCATTATATTGGAGGTTAAATTCCCGTTCTATTGTGTAGTTTGCTGTTTAATAAAGTGCAAATTTCAAAGTAATTGTCGAAACCTTCTATAGAAAAAAGCTTGATGAAACTCTTTTTTAATTCACAAAGCGTAGAAGTCTTCATGAACATGCTAGACCATAAAAATATATACCTGACTCATGGCTGATAATTATTTAAAAAGACAGTATATTTTATTTTCTAGGCTAGAGTTGGAGTTTCCCCACAAATTTATCGATCAGTTTTTGGAAATGCATGTCTAAGGTTTCCCCTGAATTCATGTGCAGGCAACATTGTGAAATCAGAATATGCTGACCAGATTTGGACCCCGGACAGTGAAAATCAAATCATGTCTCTGTTGAACAATAGTCGGCCAGATTTCTTGCTTGCATCAGATTGGTATGAGCCAGCTTCTGGGCAACTCACAAATCAATCCATTGCCACTGATGCTACATCACCGTTTCTCGGAGATCATTTAGCCACTGACAATAAACATATGACTGCTGGAACTTCCATATCAAATCACGTATGGGAGTTCGGTTCTTGTGCATGGAACAACATGCCTGCTGTCTGTCATATATCTGATCTTGGTTAAGAAAACATCTGAGATGTGTGATTCGAAACTAATTACTTTCATGTTGGTTTTCTTAACGTCGTTGTCAGGTGTTAATATCTCCTGATGTGAGAAAGATTTTATATAGGTGTGATTTATAATTTCGATTCATTGGTAGAGACTCGTATTGTCTTGTGGCTTTGTCATTTTTTTCTGTTTTTCATGAATGAATTCCTCCATGAATCTTTTGTAAACAAATACTTTTGCAGACTTAGATTAATTTGTGTAGAACAGCATTGCATTTGAAACAGCATGTAGCTGGATGAATTAAGAATGGCTTGTAATATGTTACTAGCATTAGGGCTAAGAAATCTTGATGTCTGACTTTTTTTTTAAAGTTTCATTTATATTGGATAATGTCCAACTAGGGAAAAAGTTTCAATCTTTTAATTGCAATGCTGTTATCGACTCATCTATTTAGCTGAGACCACCTAATAATTCGAATAACGTCAGTCGTTACCAAGCTAACAACGTGACTATGCTAATGCTAGTAGTTGAAGGAAGGGAGAAAAGAGTAATTCTTTTGTTGATCAAATTGTAAAGGGAATTTCTCTCTTTCACAAAGGAAGAATTAGTATCCTAAATTAATTACAAGATATTCCTTTTAGATCAAATAAATCTACTTTTATTGATCTGATTATCTTTTGTTTTTATTTTTTTTTTATTTTTTTTTATATTCAAGATTAGAGGGAGGGAGTGTTAAAAAAGAATTAGTATCCTAAATTAATTACAAGATACGAACAATAAAAGTCTGTCTTCTAGAGTCAACAATGCCATTTCTTGATTCCAGTGGTAATAACAACAGAAGTGGTTTTTATCCATTTGATCATATTCAGGATAATACTTCTGATAATTTGACACAATCATTTGGCATGCAATCACCCCTTGATCCTGGTCTCTCCTCACACAGCTCGATGTGTTACAGCCATTCACTTAAAAATGGCAATTCCTCCACTTCTAAGCCTTTCGAGGCTGTTAAGCTGGAGCTCCCTTCACTCCAATATTCAGAAATTGACTTAGGTAGCTGGGGTACATCTTCCACACCTCCGTTACTTGAGTCAATTGAAGATTTCATTCAATCTGATACACCGATTAGTACACGGGAGTCAGATTGTTCTTCTCCACAGAATAGTGGCCTGCTGGATGCTTTACTTTATCCGGCGAAGACTCTGGGCAGTTCAAAAAATAATTTTTATGACAAGTGTTCAAATTCATCTATTGCAACTCCTGGTGACAGAGCAGACAGCTCTGCTTTGAATATGTATGAGCCAGAGTGGGAAGAGTATGCTGACCATGTATCTCCATTTGGTGCATCTTCCATATTGAATGAGTGCCCCGCTGTTAGTGCCAACAGAAATTCACTGGATGAACAGCCACCTGTTCAGAACTTTGATGGTAAGTGCCTTTCAATTTGTGGGGTGATGGACGGTCATTGAAAATCTTCACACATTCATTCACTTGTTTGCATGTCTTTGGCACAATCTGAAACTTGTTCATTATATTGGAGGTTAAATTCCCGTTCTATTGTGTAGTTTGCTGTTTAATAAAGTGCAAATTTCAAAGTAATTGTCGAAACCTTCTATAGAAAAAAGCTTGATGAAACTCTTTTTTAATTCACAAAGCGTAGAAGTCTTCATGAACATGCTAGACCATAAAAATATATACCTGACTCATGGCTGATAATTATTTAAAAAGACAGTATATATTTTATTTTCTAGGCTAGAGTTGGAGTTTCCCCACAAATTTATCGATCAGTTTTTGGAAATGCATGTCTAAGGTTTCCCCTGAATTCATGTGCAGGCAACATTGTGAAATCAGAATATGCTGACCAGATTTGGACCCCGGACAGTGAAAATCAAATCATGTCTCTGTTGAACAATAGTCGGCCAGATTTCTTGCTTGCATCAGATTGGTATGAGCCAGCTTCTGGGCAACTCACAAATCAATCCATTGCCACTGATGCTACATCACCGTTTCTCGGAGATCATTTAGCCACTGACAATAAACATATGACTGCTGGAACTTCCATATCAAATCACGTATGGGAGTTCGGTTCTTGTGCATGGAACAACATGCCTGCTGTCTGTCATATATCTGATCTTGGTTAAGAAAACATCTGAGATGTGTGATTCGAAACTAATTACTTTCATGTTGGTTTTCTTAACGTCGTTGTCAGGTGTTAATATCTCCTGATGTGAGAAAGATTTTATATAGGTGTGATTTATAATTTCGATTCATTGGTAGAGACTCGTATTGTCTTGTGGCTTTGTCATTTTTTTCTGTTTTTCATGAATGAATTCCTCCATGAATCTTTTGTAAACAAATACTTTTGCAGACTTAGATTAATTTGTGTAGAACAGCATTGCATTTGAAACAGCATGTAGCTGGATGAATTAAGAATGGCTTGTAATATGTTACTAGCATTAGGGCTAAGAAATCTTGATGTCTGACTTTTTTTTTAAGTTTCATTTATATTGGATAATGTCCAACTAGGGAAAAAGTTTCAATCTTTTAATTGCAATGCTGTTATCGACTCATCTATTTAGCTGAGACCACCTAATAATTCGAATAACGTCAGTCGTTACCAAGCTAACAACGTGACTATGCTAATGCTAGTAGTTGAAGGAAGGGAGAAAGAGTAATTCTTTTGTTGATCAAATTGTAAAGGGAATTTCTCTCTTTCACAAAGGAAGAATTAGTATCCTAAATTAATTACAAGATATTCCTTTAGATCAAATAAATCTACTTTTATTGATCTGATTATCTTTTGTTTTTATTTTTTTTATTATTTTTTTTTATATTCAAGATTAGAGGGAGGGAGTGTTAAAAAAGAATTAGTATCCTAAATTAATACAAGATACGAACAATAAAAGTCTGTCTTCTAGAGTCAACAATGCCATTTCTTGATTCCAGTGGTAATAACAACAGAAGTGGTTTTTATCCATTTGATCATATTCAGGATAATACTTCTGATAATTTGACACAATCATTTGGCATGCAATCACCCCTTGATCCTGGTCTCTCCTCACACAGCTCGATGTGTTACAGCCATTCACTTAAAAATGGCAATTCCTCCACTTCTAAGCCTTTCGAGGCTGTTAAGCTGGAGCTCCCTTCACTCCAATATTCAGAAATTGACTTAGGTAGCTGGGGTACATCTTCCACACCTCCGTTACTTGAGTCAATTGAAGATTTCATTCAATCTGATACACCGATTAGTACACGGGAGTCAGATTGTTCTTCTCCACAGAATAGTGGCCTGCTGGATGCTTTACTTTATCCGGCGAAGACTCTGGGCAGTTCAAAAAATAATTTTTATGACAAGTGTTCAAATTCATCTATTGCAACTCCTGGTGACAGAGCAGACAGCTCTGCTTTGAATATGTATGAGCCAGAGTGGGAAGAGTATGCTGACCATGTATCTCCATTTGGTGCATCTTCCATATTGAATGAGTGCCCCGCTGTTAGTGCCAACAGAAATTCACTGGATGAACAGCCACCTGTTCAGAACTTTGATGGTAAGTTGCCTTTCAATTTGTGGGGTGATGGACGGTCATTGAAAATCTTCACACATTCATTCACTTGTTTGCATGTCTTTGGCACAATCTGAAACTTGTTCATTATATTGGAGGTTAAATTCCCGTTCTATTGTGTAGTTTGCTGTTTAATAAAGTGCAAATTTCAAAGTAATTGTCGAAACCTTCTATAGAAAAAAGCTTGATGAAAACTCTTTTTTAATTCACAAAGCGTAGAAGTCTTCATGAACATGCTAGACCATAAAATATATACCTGACTCATGGCTGATAATTATTTAAAAAGACAGTTATATTTATTTTCTAGGCTAGAGTTGGAGTTCCCCACAAATTTATCGATCAGTTTTTGGAATGCATGTCTAAGGTTTCCCCTGAATTCATGTGCAGGCAACATTGTGAAAATCAGAATATGGCTGACCAGATTTGACACCGGACAGTGAAAATCAAATCATGTCTTGTTGAACAATAGTCGGCCAGATTCTGCTTGCATCAGATTGGTATGGATAGCAGCTCTGGGCAACTCACAAATCATTCCGATTGCAGACTGATCCGCTTACAATACCCGTTTGCTCATGCGTGGAGAGAGTGAGTTAGCCCGACTGACAATAAACATATGACTGCTGGAACTTCCATAAGAGTATAGGCGACTTCGTTGTATTATGATAGGGTGTATAGTCTGCACAATCTGTTGCTATTGGTTTTTTTCAAAATACCATATTTATGGTATAGTTTGTCACATAATATTAAGTTTTGATACATTTTGTTGAATTTGGAACAAATTTTGTCTCCTAAGTAAGGATTTAAATTATATAAAAAAGTAGGCTCTATTTGAAGTTTTGATGTTTACGATTTGGAAATGCTGATATGTAATATAGATAATTGTTTTTGTATTAAAATTTGTGTATTTTTCTTCTTAATTGTGCAACTTATTTTATAATTAGATCAACAGGTCAATATTATATATGTTTTCTAGCCAATGATACATGTTAACATCAATCCTAATATTTTTTGACACTTCAAATTTATTATTTAAACTGGAATATTTTATAATACAAATCATTATCTTTGTATCTTTCTATATCCAATATTGGTTTCATATAAGACTTTTGGAAGAAAATAAATTAAATCAAGAATATTATTTGGATTGGTTGGAATGTTTATTAGTATTATTTTGGCGATGTAACTTCATAGTAACTCATAACAGATCTAAACAAAGATAAACAAGTTTCTCATGTGGGATGATGTTATTGTACATGATTTTATAAAATATATATAAATTTTTTATTTTCAAAGAATACTATAAAAATAATAATAATTGAACAAATTATATTAGTTTGACCACTTAATCTTTAAATTATTTAATTTTGTGAGATGACACTCCACACTACAAGATGTTCAAACTATTCAAAGGCATCAGTTTTATTAAATTATATTTCGATTTATATGATCTGAGAATTTATAAGATATAAAAGCATAATTATTTGATTGATTACTAATTGGCATACTTTTAAATTTATTTGGATCGTTGGTTTAATATCTATGTTGATTGTTTCCAAATACATATCAAATAAAAAAAACTACATTCACCCAACATCAATTGAATAAAATTCTAATTTTCATTACAATCAATTTTATTATGGGTGGTGTTTGATTAGCACATATATAGCAAACTGATAAATATATTTTACTATAATAAATATAACTATTAGGTTTCAAATTTTTTTTAATAAGAGAAGAAATTCTTAATATATAGAACCAAATATAATACTTTAAAAATGTATACTCTTTAAATAACCACCCAGGTAGTATTAAAAAAACAATTCGTCTCTCTATTATTAAACTCAAATTTCTACATTTTTATTCTCTTTTCTCTACTCCGTTCCTCTTCCTTTGCGGACATTTAAAAATCTTTGAACCAAACCCTTAATGAGTTAAAAACTCATTAGTGGCAAAATTACCACGACAGAATAGAAAATTTACCACTGGTTCTTTAAAAATATATTCACTTACCCATACTATTTAGTTCTCCTTCAAATCGAAAGTTATTGAGCTTGGTGAGTCAAATTTCAAAACTTTAAAGTAGAGGCCTCATCGAGTTTATTCCCAGGGCTATATGTATCCGGCAGTATATTAAACAAAATGAGATTATTGCATTATTACTAAGCTTCATACACATACTTCGTTAACATCGTGTTATAGTTTATCATAAGTCTTTTTTTAACACAAAGTTAGTCTCTTGGTTATGTGATAAGAAATGCATCCTCTACTCATATTAAATTTCATCTCATTTAATTCCAGCTACGGAAGGGACACAACGTATTTAATTTAATAATCTTTAGAGGATCAAATTGATAGTGCTACTCTTAATTAAGTACCTTGTTCCCTTTATGTTCGTCTAGTCTACTTCTAAATTTATATTTCTGTTGTATGTATTCTGAGCTTTTGTTATCCATAGTTTTATATCAATTCCGTTTATGTCTTCCTATTATAGTGTTTACTCTACTTATATCCAATATTTAATTTCAGATCGTTACTAATCATTGATGTATTACTTTATTTTCAAATTTGGAATTTTAAAATTTATTATATTGCTTTTTTTAAGAAATTCCCTGAGAATTACTATATGGTGTTATGGTGTTTATTATATTGGTTTAATATCACAAAAAAAAACTTTGATACTTTTATGTTTTAATATAAAGTAGTCATTAGTCCTTGTAGTCAGTACACCTCAGACCATTTTGAGTCAAATGAAATATGATGCACCCAGACGATCATCACGGCAGAATTAGAGGTCGATCCGGTATAATCTGAGTCGGAAACTCGTTGGCCTATCGCAAATGCGCTGTACCTGCTCTATTTTGAAGCGTGCGAACAAAAGCAAAGAGGGAGAATATTTCATATGCGTTTCCCCCTCGGAAGAATCAGAGCCGTTTGATATTTATTAAAGAAACAAATCTGACGTCCTGATTCGTCCGAGTGAACATTTATGCGCTTTCAGTTATCCGTCACCAGTTCTTTATAGGGTGATCTAGTGTGAAACCCGCAACACGTGGCGGAACCCGGCGAGAAATAGAAAGCTGAGCAGTGGAGTGGTGGGGTAGGGGTAAAGGGTAAGGGTAAGTGCCTAAATAAAACAGTGTTTTCGTGGGTAATAATTTGTCATTTTGTAATATGATTTTGAATGACTGGTTTGGTGTTCCATCATTCCCCCTCCGTGCTATTTTTGCCGCGTGGGTTTCTCCTATTTGCCTTATTCCTCTTCCCGAATAACATAATTGTGACTTCTGCATCAATTTTCTTATACACATTTTTATATTTTATCTGTTTGGACACTTAGATTCCATATGCAAGAAAAATATATATGTCATTTATTTTTCTATCGTTTTGTTATTTTATTTTAGTTAAAATATATTATTATAGTCTGTTTTTAACAATAGAGGGTCTTAACAGAGGAATATGGTATTGATGTTCTTGGTATTTTTTTTAATTTTACATAGTGTCGTAACTAAATATTATTATAGATCGATTTTTTAAGTTTTAATTTTTTTATTTTAAAATAATAACAGCTTTAGGGCTAAGTCTCGATAATAATAAATAGTTTGATTACAATTAAATTACTTATATGAGTTATACAGATGACTAAAATTAAACATTAAAGAACTCTATATTATAAGGAGAACGTTGTAACTTAGTTAATAGGATATCAAAGTTTTATATAGATATAATTATTAGTAAATTGTAAATGTCGAAAATATTATGTAATACGTGAATTTTATTAAGTGAATAATAGTATTTAGGAATTATTAGTAGGGTAAGTTTGTGAGAGATTAAGGATACCATCGAATAGTTAAAGATTTATCTTCATCGATCGTGTGTGAGGCATTATATGTTAAAAGAAAATTGTTAAAGATATATACCTATGAGTTTATTTAAATAGCCTAAGGGCAAGTAAAACTTCTCATAAGGATACTATTGTCTTCTAATAAGTAAGATATGCTAAATTTGTGTTACGGTTAATTCATAAAATTATTCTTCATATATTAGTAATACTTAAATTTGATATATCGAATTCAAACAATAGTGAACATTCGCAAAACTGTACAAAATTGGCATTTGGATGAAATGGGAAGAAATTAAAAACACTATAATCTTTTAAGAGAATTAAATAACAATCATATGACTAAATTTCTTCTTTTTTATTTATATTGATTATTTTTCCGAATTTTCCGTATTCGTACTATTTACATTGTAATATTTTTGTTTTTTATATTTTGTTTTGAAGAACATACTTATTTTTTACTGATTTGATAAAGAAAATTAATTTAATTCTTTTAAAGTGAAAAAAGTTGATGAATAGTAATGTGGATTCCATCCTGATTATAATAAATATATTCAATTAAAAACATTGGCATATGACTCTCATTAAGGAGGGTCTCAAATTCTTTTTATAGTATATATGGCTTTTCTTTCATATTCATGTATATTAAGATTATATAATATATTTTTAATTTTATACATGAACAATCTAAAATTTATATTTGCAACATAATATCTAGAATAAATACTGAAATAGAAATTTTCCTCTACTGGGTATGTGATAATTGGTTTGCAGCCTAACCAGGCTTACTTTCACTAGATTACCAGCCATCAAATTGTTTAAGAATCTTGCGAATCTTAATATAATTTGCAAGATTTGTTATTTTAAGAGTTCAATTTTTAAGATTTTGTAGTGCATTGTCAAAAACATTAAAGAACAGAACCTGTCAGATATGATAGAGTCATTTTTAAGTATGCGAGTAGTTCACAACCACATATACCAACATGAGATGTTTCAATAGAGCGCCATTCATTCGTTGATGTACTTTTTACCTTTATTCTCTAAAGTAACAGAATTCTTAAAAAATAAGCTTTACCAATAACATTCTTTATGTTCTCTTTATATCATGGGGCCAGAGTTCACCATTCTTCAGCCATCACAATTTAGTTATTATTGTCATTAATGCAATCTCTTCTAATTCTTTTATTTTAACATTTTTTTACATGTCTTGTATATTTAAGGTCATTTATATGTTTTGAGGTGACATAGAACGATGCTGTTAGTATAACTGAAAATCAAGCAACATTGACTAGGATTTTTAAATAACTAAAAATATTAAAACTTTATTAATTTTCTGTTATTAATATAAAAATAAGATGATTCTAATTAATTCCTAATTTGCTTCGCGGTTGACCGATTCTTTTACAAATTGTTAATTTATACATTCGTTATTATGTATCAAGCTGTGTTTGATTTATACCGTTCGACTTATACTCGAAATAAATCGATTAATCGATGAATCAAATTAAGAAGATTTAATTTGATAATCAGACTAATATGATGATCTAATAATGATGATTACTTTTGTCTATCATGAGTATTCATGTATTCTGGATTTCACGACAGGACGATGTGATTTGAATAGACGAGTTATTAGAGATAAAAAGGTGTGGTGGACCATTAATCTGTTCACTCAAATCCAATTCATCCATATAGCCGATCACAAGTATATTTAGGGTCAAATTTCAGGAACAATCTGTTTTTTTTTTTTTTATATATTTGTATTAATAGCGAAGATATATAGGTTTTATGTAAGACATGTCAGTATCTTTCTTTAATAGTTTCAATATAAAACTTTTTTGTGAATGTAGTTCAATGTTCTTTATTCATATCTTTTATTCTTTTGACCTCACGATCAAAATTTTTCAATTAAAAATTATTGTCGTCTTATATTGATTTTATTAATAAAAAAGATGATTGAGATTCTTTTTATTTATATATTTTTCAGTTTGATAAGATTGAATAGTTCAATATTAGCCACTTTTCTTGTTCATTATTTTTTTTTTAAATTTTAATTACTTAGTTAATCTGTCTTTTAGTTATTTATCTTTTTTTTTTTAATTTAATCCTTTATTTTAATTTTAAGTGACAATTTGATCTTTATATTTAAAATGTCAATAATGTTTTTTTTTTTTTAACAAAAATTTAAAAAAAATTCATCAAATTTAAACAAATCTATAAATTAAATTATCGTCTCAATATAATACAATTTTAAATCAAATTATAACTTAAATCACTTTAAATAAACTCAATTTTTCATCTTTATTGTATGCAATAAGATAGACTATGTTTGGGAGATGATAAAAAATATGAGTTTTATATTTGAGATAATTGGTAGTACAGTTGATGAATAGTGAATTGGTTCATCTTATATTTGAAACGATAAAATTAATTTATTGAGATTCCTATTATAATTTTTTTTGAAGAATCTATTAGTAAAAATATACAATTTAATATACATTGTTGACATTATCTAATAATGTATCATTGAAAACTGATTAAATTGTTATGAATGATAGGTTAAATAACGTGCTCTTAATAGAAAAGACAAAAATCAATTCCAAACTGTTTAACTTCAGTTTGTTTAGAGCATATGATTGTTTTTTTTTTTTATCTTCAAAGTTTATAGATTTTTGTCTCGTACGTTTTTTTTCGCCTTTGTATCTTGTACTTTCGTCTCTGTCTGTTCTCTGATCTAATTCGTGATAAATAACCAAAACAAACTCATAATTTTTTCTTGCCCTGTTCTTTTTAGTCTATTTTCTGTTCGTCTTTTTTTCTTTTTATTAATATTGTTTTGAGGGTGAATGAGAATTCATTGTTGCATTCAATTTATAGTAGTATGGTTGAGATCAATTTTGGTTTAGTACATATGCATAGATAACATATATAATATCTTGAACTCCATTTATGATCACCACCTCGTTCTCTATCTTAAATCTAAGATAATTGATTTAATATGTTGTGTCAATTAAAATCTTAATATTGATTGAAATATAGACGCATGAGATGTATGTAATCAATTCATTTTTATAGATCGATTTTATAAAAGGATATTGATAAAATCATTATAAACCTCACTTTTTAAGGCACAAAGTCTTTTAAATCTGTGGGCATCATGATTTTAAGGATTCCTCTGTTTTAATTTTGCGGCATGAGATCAACATCTCATTAATTCCATGTGTTTTTTCGAGAGCGCGAGTTTCATATGGCACGGTTTCAAATAAATATCAACATTCATTTCATACTTAAGGGTTTGTTTAGGTCAGATCATTTTTGTACTTTCTGACTCGTGACTAGCTACACGATCTCAACATGTTTATAAATATATGTAATATTTTTTTTAACCATTTTGTCTAATATAAGTGGAGTTATGTGAGTGTAGACATGTTTCAATTAAATGTCATTTGTTTACATTTCTTAGACTATATATCAAATTTTCAATCGTTCGATATAGAGTTTTTTTACAGATAGTAAAATTATTTAGCATATTTTTTGGTATCTGTAGTTAATCTTGATCTATGACCCACTTAAAAACAATTCATCATCATACCAATTGTAGTGTGGTTGAGATTACAACAAAAATACAAGTATTTTACCCAGTCAACCAATATTTTAATTAAGTGTAATAAAATTGATAAAAATCAATTCAACTCTACCATCTCGATCTCCATTAATCTTATAAAGTTACGAAGATTTTGGATTCATCATTATCCACTACTAACAATATTTGAGCGAGTAAGAAAAGTATGAATGCGCACAACATACAAACCTTAAACGCAGCGACCTTTTTCAAAATTGTATGATTTCTTAATCTTCCTTAATTGAAGATAGCTTTTTGTAGATCGCTATATGATCATCTAGTCAGCTGTCATTGAAAAAAATACCCTAAGAGGAATGTTTAAATTTCGGGCCCACGAAAAATTAGTGCCACCTGTTCTCAACTAAATGCAACAGATTGGAAGTTTTTGTGTAGCTGCATACCCATTCAAACTTGGTTAGGCCATTCTTGCACATTGCCATACGTCATGACTGCCTATATAATCACGCAAACCATTGCAATCTATTTTATATGGAGACTTACACTTCTAATTATTTAAGTTAAATCTTCCATTCAACATGCTTTCCTCCATCGTTCCTGCAGCATGAAGTACCATCATGTGCAGCGCTCTTTGGAACACATTATTAACATCATCCATTCACATGGTGATTTTGGTTGGTTACAAAATAAATTTACTCATTGTTCCGTGAATGAGCGCAAGTCGCGACGTCGTCTAAGTTGAGTAGTTCATCCTCTCTCCAAACAAATGATTTGGCGAAGAGAAGATCGCAAATGCCTGCTTGGTCTCATTCTGTGTCATCTTGATTTCTAAAATATTTGTTGTATATAAGACCAATATCAGCCATCCCAGTGAGGTAGCTTGAAGATAGAATGCATCAACCCATATTCCCGTAATCAATGCTCTAACGAGATCTGATCACAGGAACTTTTGGCAAAATCTTCTCCGAATCACAGCTCATAGGTCTTGCGCAGCGTACATATTTCTACGAGTATAATTTTGAATGATCCACGATTCTGCGAGTAAGTCATTTACTTTCATGAATAATTAATTTAATAACTATAAATATTAACTTTAATGAAACAATTGAATTATAAGAATAACTACCTATATTTATTGAAAAGTAAACTTTACAACACATTAAATTATATCATATTAACATATACAAAATATAGGCAATTTAATTTTAACCATAAACTTAAATTAAATATAATTAACCCACACCCCTCTATTATATCCCAATTTATACAATTAATTAAAATAAACTTAAACGTACAACATAAATATTAAACATATTAATATTTACTATCACAGATTATACTAGAAATAAATTAAACATAAAAGTAATTTATTACTAATCTTATATATATCCTAAAATTATAGCTTTATTCTTACTGAATATTTAAATTATAACTAATAATTGAATATACTAAACATTAATATAAAGTAACAATGTAATCTATTATATAAAACTTAAATATATAATACATTAATTCAAATACAATTATATAGAATTTATAGACATTTAATATTAAATAGAACCTTAAAACATAAAATTAAATAAATAATTACAATATAATTAGAAATTAAATTTAACATTACTTTTTCCGTCCTCGCTTTTGTTCCATGAGCCTCACTTGAGCCACGTGATGCTCCATATTGTGTCAAACACGTGCCATCATCCTTAGTCGGTCCTTCCGAAAATCCTATCTGCTGATTTCCTTCTCCTTTGATCCATCATATCATGCACTTCATTCATTCAAGCTGCACCTGATATATTGGAAGCCTTTAAGATTTCCATAGCGGCATCATCAACGATGTGATCCAGAGCATCATTGAATAGATCAATCAGCGGTAGCCTTGCTCTTCAATTCTTGTTGGAGTCTGTGAGGGACCCTTCCGCCTTCCATATGTTTCATGCTCACTAGACTCAACATCCATCAATATTGGATCCTCTTGTCTTTCAACACCCGCTTCGCCTTTAATTGGACGCTCTTTTTGTCTTCGTTGCTCGTCTGGTATTGATGTGCAGTTGTAGAAAATATCTCTACACACCGAGTCACCTCATCTTGATCTCTGTCACGCATATCAAGATGGAATATTTGGCCAACGACTCTCATTCTAGCACTTGCATATATTCAATATTAAAAAATGGAAAAATATTAAAAAAAAATCAAAAAGCATTTCCCAGAAGTTCTCTACTGGGATATGAAACTTTCGAAACGTTTGGTGCATCATGACATCAAAACTTTTTGAACACCTCATTTTTTCGTAACTTTCAAATGTTTCGAATCTGTGATAAATTTTCAGCGTTTCGAAACTTTCGCATCCTGCTCG
This sequence comes from Cicer echinospermum, assembly GCA_002896215.2. NCBI lineage: Eukaryota > Viridiplantae > Streptophyta > Magnoliopsida > Fabales > Fabaceae > Cicer > Cicer echinospermum. Next base: position 45,262,621 of record PGTU02000008.1, read on the forward strand.
ACAACTTATCCGAAAGTTTGTATTTCAAAACTTTTAAGTTTAACGAAAGTTCGAAGTTTTAATATTTTCTAGAAAAAACTATGTTCGAAACTTTTCACACTCAACCGAAACTTTAGAAAATCTGTCCTTTACTTTTTCACTTCGGAGTGTTTTCACTGAAGAATGTTTTTGAAGTTTTGAGTAGGACGCTGCATTGTGGGATGTTTGAATATTTCTAGAGTTTCTGAAGAAATTGGTGAAAAAAAGAAGTGAATTTTTTTGAGGGTTTGAATAGATGAAACTAGGGCAATATGGTTTTTTTTTCTTAGGTGGGGGGTGGTTTTTTTTTGGGTAGGTAAAATAGTTGGAGGTGTACGGTCACAACAAGAAAACAAGCCATTTGTGAGGGCTTTAAACCCTCACAAATGGCTAATAATCTAGCACAATACAACTTTGTGAGGGCTTTTGGCAGCCAAAAGGACTGGTCACAAAAATTTTTGAGGGCTTTTGCAGCCACAAAGTGCTAGATAACAGATTAAATTTGTGAGGGCTTTGCCAAGCCAACAAAAGACAGCACTTTTGTGAGGGCTTTGCAGCCACATAACGTCTGCCTTGTGAGGGCTTAGGCCCAGCCACAATTTAAGGAGAACTACTGAAATCAAACGTTTGTGAGGGCCCAGGCTCGCCACAATATCTCTCTCTCTTTGTGACGGCTTAGGCCGCCCATGACAATGACAATTTAAAAAAAAAATACTTGTGACGCTAGGCCGCCACAAATGACATCTTCCGTTTAAAGTATTTTTGTGACGGCTTAGGGCCGCCACATAAATGACATCCCGTTTAATAGTATTTTGTGACGGCTTAGGTTCCCGCCACATAAGTATTACGTAATATTAAAAATTATTTTTTTAAATTCAAAATAATTCTGTATTATAAATTTTTATATATAATAAATTAATATAAATTTAAAATTTATATTTTTAAATTGTAATATTTAAAATTAAAATTATAATTAAATTAAATTATATATAATTTAAATATAATATTCATTATAATAAATTTAATATATAATGAAACTAATCCTGAATATAATTAAAATTAAATTAAATTTAAAATAAAATAATTTAAAATTATAAATTATAAAGTTAATTTAAATTAACAAAATAAAAAAATTTAAAATTAAATTAAATTAAAATTATTTTTTAAATTATATATATTATTTAAATTTTTGTCATAACATGGTCTTCAATTTTAAAATAATGTTTACATACCATTTTTAATGTCTTACAACGCCAATTAAAACCAATAACTAAGACAACATAATTAATATGTGTTCATACAACAAAATAATTGATTATCGATGACATATCAACTTTTTCTCTGATCCAGCTCCACTCACATCCATCATTATTTCTGGCTGCGACGAAAGAAGTCCCCTCAAAAGTATTTTGTTTGTGTTGGAGGGCTCGGTTGAAATGAATTTCATCTTCAATGGCCACCACCTAGTCGAATGAGGAGCCCTACTGGTTAGAGTTGATTAAATCTGGTCTGATCATAACCCAGCTTTGGCTAGTTGGTCGGTATGCGTTTGTTGTCTAGGTTGAGGTTGAGGAATTGATGTGAAGAGGACGACTACGGATAATATTATGAAAACTATGTTGTTGTGAACATTGCGGCTGCTGCTGTATCTTGCTGGAGGCAGAGTTCGGTAGGCCGTGTTGCTGTTGGAAATTTGGAGGCGTTGCCGTGCTTGGAGTATTGAGAGTAATTTTTGTTGTCTGCTCTGGAATTAAGTGGTTGTTGGGCAAGTATTGAGGCCAGAGGCGGTCTGTGAAACACAGGAGGAAATGAAAATTGGTTGTTGTTGATGTTGTTTGTTGTTGTCCGCTGTTACTGCTTTGCTGCGCTTTCTGAAACTTGTTTCCACTCCTCATTCATTTTATCAATTGCGGCTTGTAATCAGCTGTTGTGTCTTTTCTTCTTGCTTCAGTTGCCCTTGCTTCTTTAACTGGTCAAGATCATTATCTATCGACCGAGTACGTGAGAATCGATCCGTCTAGCATAAGAAGAAACGTCTCAGTCTAATATAGCCGGTTGGACTTTCTTAAAGGTGTGATAACTAACCCGGCACCAGACACTCCTTGTTACTTGCCCATGTCCTACTTGATGGCATAACTTGCGGTCTCATATTTGTTCCGCTGCACTGGTACCAGCTCGCTGAAGCAGTGAGGAAAGAGTAGCTTGATGATCATTTTTTTTTTTTCCTTCTTTCATATTTGTTGAAGTGTTCCTATATTAAAAATAAAAAAATAAAAATAGTTAATATTAAATAATTAATAATTTATTTAGCTAATTTAATAATATAACATATTAATATATAAAATTACCTGTAATATTTTTTGATAATTCATCAGATACTGCATTTGTTTTCAGGATTTATACATGAAGATAAGCGATGTATCTCAGCCTGTAGTGATCCTCCTTCCAAGTTGCCTTTTCCTAAAATAATTAAATTTAATGGTCAAGTTTATAAGTTGGTTGAAAATGTGATGATTATTTGAATTATTATTAATAGATAATATATATTATTAATATATAAATTTACCAATAATATAATTTAATTTCTTCCCAACAGACAGGAACCTCCCTTATTGAGACTGGTACCTTTTTTTTCCTCTCAGATGCTCTATTAGTCTTTTTGCTTTTTCTCTCTTCTGTTTGTAAAGCATCTGTTTCCATTCTCCACAAAGCAGTCAAACATTTTCACCAATCCAATTAGGGCCGTTTTTCCCTCCCCTATTACGTGCGTAATTTGCCAACATAGATGAAGACGCTTTGAAAGCGATGGTCAAATGAAGCCAAAACTGCGGCATCAGCTCTCTTTTCCAAGTGCATTTGGTCTGTTGTTGTTGAAATTTAAAAATATTAAAAATATAATTAGTTCAATTCAGTAAATTAATCAAATGTATAAAATATAGTAATTAATATAATTAATCTAATGAAACTACTTTGAAAACAATGTAACTGATCAACTTCCCTAAATTTGAAGGGGTGTCTAATCCTCTTTTATCTCTCACCCGCAAGACAAAATGTTTTTTATATTTCTCTGTATGAATTCAGCAATTGCCTTTGCAGATGATTTTAAAAGGAAGATATTCTTTCAAAGTTTATAATCAAATTAATTAAAAATAATTAATAAAATTAATAATGTATTACATTGCAATAATAATGAAATATTTAATCAAATTCATAGTTTTACATACCCACTCCTTCTGGAATGATGACAATTGCGGTTGTAGCAATCAAACATCCGGGATCCATTATTTCGTCTATAGGTATAGGCTCTACTGTGGAACTCCGAATATAGAGGAATAGCTCCACCACTAGTACCATATGACGCATGCATGGAGATGGGTCATAACAACACGTTTAGCAAACCTTTTTCTACCTACGTGAATGTTTTGGATATTCCTCGTATGCCCTTTGGCCGTTCCTGTTCCTCCCGATCCATCCGAACCTCCTGAATCGCGTCCTGCAATCCTCCTACTCCCGATCACTTCTCTGAAGCCATGTTCTATATAATATATTATAATCCATATCATCATAATATATATATTAATATATGTGGTATACAATTAACATAAGATTAATTATAATGAAGTATACTAAATAAATTATATACTGACATAATAAGAATATAATAATAAAATATAAAAATATATATATTAAAGTTTCGTTCATTTATACAATATAAATTATTCATAGATATAGAATCACACATATATATATATTAATAATTGTCTTTCGCTTCGTCTTCGTCATCATCTCGTCGTGTCATTTGATGATGTGAATAAGGGTCATATGCCTTATCATTCCTCTCAATTGCATCTATTTTCTGTTTCATCACTTCTTCCGACATGTGTGTAACTCATGACAAGTGACTAATAGTCTCATCTCCAATCAACATGAATCCAATTTGACATTTCATCCATTGATAATGCAACTTCTTCATTTTGACTCTGGTTCAACTCTTCGATTTCCACTCGTTGGTCGTTGTTGTGATTGCAGCACACCAACCTGTTTGCTCTCTGACAGTTGATGGAATAGGAACATAATAGACTTGTCTACATTATGGGCAGGGCAAATGGATTCAAACCTGGATATTTTTTGCCATGACGAATGTCTACAGTGTGGATATCAAGATTTATGTTATCCTCTGCTAGGGATCAAACCACTTCTACAATATAAAACACACCCTTTTGTTCGCATAATTCAGGAACGTGTAGTCAATTTCGTAAATATGCGTCCAATTATTGCCATAAAAATCTTCTACTCGATCCACTATCAGAGACACTTTTGCAATATCAATACCCACTTTTAATTGTCTTTTTTCTCTCAGTCCCCCCGATCGGTGTGAAAATTTTTCCAATTTGACTAATAGGATGTCGCATTCTCTTTGAAACTTTCTACTCGGGCCCTGATATAGTGCTTAAGTGGTGGAGTGTTGATAGGAGTTGTTCTTCGAGATGCACTTGTTTTGAAAGACCATAATGGAAATTTGAATGTAAATCATCAGCTGATTGTTTCCGCGTATTTAAAATTGCCTGATCCGATGACCAATATTATGGTGAATATCAATTTAATCATATAACTTAAAATTTATATTAATATGAAGAGAAATTTGAAACGTACTCAATTGTATGGTTTAAACTCGGCTGCAGTTATCAAACGTGAACTGTTCCGCATTAAAGCTTGTCGCTTGGTCTCAAAATCGGAATAATCCCTACCAGCATGATGGAACCACAAGCAAAAAACTGATAAAGCATGTGATATCGTTATAACACTATAGTAGCGTTTCTCTTCCGTTTAACGTGTGTGACAACGCTCGTGTTTGAAATAATGAGAACAAAAAGTTGTGTTGTGTTTCACGGTGAAGGTAGATGAAAAATTGAGCCCTCAACCTCTAGCTTTGTTCTTCAACCGACCGTTTCTGACTATAACCCAATGAACCGATCAATAATTATAAAAAGAGTACTAATATAGTCCATGTGTATATATAAGTGTGAAGTATATATTGAAATATCAAGTATTATCATACTTTATTTCGACCTTTCAAAAATGATACTCCATCATATACTGAACTGGTCCCACCAGCCCTATCCTTCAACTTGCAAGATGCACTGAGAGATGCTCTCATGCGAATCCAAAGAAGCCCAGGGAGGAAAATCTTTGCATCCAAGCTTACATTAGAATGATCGGAATGTCATTTTCCATCCTTTGACGAGATCTTTTCATATAGAGTGTTGAAGAACACAAATTCTTGAAATATTGACTCACTTCAATAACGATGGTGGTCAAATACATGTGTCGTAAAGAGCACTAAAGGCAGATAGGAAGTAGACCACTCTAAAATATATGACAATCATGATTTTCATCCTCATGCCATCCGCCCAATTTTC